>JAVJIF010034845.1:0-78944 GCA_038442645.1 Agave tequilana | reverse complement strand
GTACAATTATTACAATTAACCTTGTTTTCTAGTGTTAATTGGGAAGTCTGATATAAAGTAAAACTTTCAGCCCCGATTGGCATGATCTAGGCCTTATAAGAGCTAATTAGGTCCAAATAGAGAGAGAAATGTGGTTTTCAAGGGCTGGCAGTAGTATTATATTGTTTCTTTATACAAATACTTCTAATTAACCTTGTTTCTAGTCTTAATTGGGCAGTTTGACCAATAGTCAAATTTCAAGCCCCAATTGGCTTGATTTAGGCCTCATGCTTTAAATAGGGTCCAAATGGGGAAAAATGTGATTTTCAAGAGCCGGGAGTACTATTATATAGTTTCTTTATACAATTAATACTAATTAAACTTGTTTTTAGTTTTAATTACGAAGTTTGACCAAAAGTTAAACTTTCAGCTCCATTGGCCTGAAGTAGACCTTATAAGAGCCGAATAGTGCCCAAACAGGAAGAAAACGTAGTTTTCAAGAGCCGTGAGTGGTATTATATAGTTTTTTATGTACAATTACTACTATTTAAACTAGTTTTTTATTCTTTATTGAGAAGTTGACTAAAAGTCAAACTTTCAACCCCGATTGGCCTGAACTAGGCCATACAAGAGCCGAACGGGACCCAAACGGAGAGAAAACATGGTTTTCAAGAGCCGAGAGTAATATGACATAGTTTCTATGTACAATTATTACAAATTAACCTTGTTTCTAGTGTTAATTGGGAAGTCTGATATAAAGTAAAACTTTCAGCCCCGATTGGCATGATCTAGGCCTTATAAGAGCTAATTAGGTCCCAAATAGAGAGAAAATGTGTTTTCAAGGGCTGGCAGTAGTATTATATTGTTTCTTTATACAAATACTTCTAATTAACCTTGTTTCTAGTCTTAATTGGGCAGTTTGACCAATAGTCAAATTTCAAGCCCCAATTGGCTTGATTTAGGCCTCATGCTTTAATAGGGTCCAAATGGGGAGAAAATGTGATTTTCAAGAGCCGGGAGTACTATTATATAGTTTCTTTATACAATTACTAATTAAACTTGTTTTTAGTTTTAATTACGAAGTTTGACCAAAAGTTAAACTTTCAGCTCCAATTGGCCTGAAGTAGACCTTATAAGAGCCGAATAGTGCCCAAACAGAAGAAAACGTAGTTTTCAAGAGCCGTGAGTGGTATTATATAGTTTTTATGTACAATTACTACTATTTAAACTAGTTTTTTATTCTTTATTGAGAAGTTTGACTTAAAGTCAAACTTTCAACCCCGATTGGCCTGAACTAGGCCATACAAGAGCCGAACGGACCCAAACGGAGAGAAAACATGGTTTTCAAGAGCCGAGAGTAATATGACATAGTTTCTATGTACAATTATTACAAATTAACCTTGTTTCTAGTGTTAATTGGGAAGTCTGATATAAAGTAAAACTTTTCAGCCCCGATTGGCATGATCTAGGCCTTATAAGAGCTAATTAGGTCCCAAATAGAGAGAAAATGTGGTTTTCAAGGGCTGGCAGTAGTATTATATTGTTTCTTTATACAAATACTTCTAATTAACCTTGTTTCTAGTCTTAATTGGGCAGTTTGACCAATAGTCAAATTTCAAGCCCCAATTGGCTTGATTTAGGCCTCATGCTTTAAATAGGGTCCAAAGGGGAGAAAATGTGATTTTCAAGAGCCGGGAGTACTATTATATAGTTTCTTTATACAATTAATACTAATTAAACTTGTTTTTAGTTTTAATTACGAAGTTTGACCAAAAGTTAAACTTTCAGCTCCAATTGGCCTGAAGTAGACCTTATAAGAGCCGAATAGTGCCCAAACAGGAAGAAAACGTAGTTTTCAAGAGCCGTGAGTGGTATTATATAGTTTTTATGTACAATTACTACTATTTAAACTAGTTTTTTATTCTTTATTGAGAAGTTTGACTAAAAGTCAAACTTTCAACCCCGATTGGCCTGAACTAGGCCATACAAGAGCCGAACGGGACCCAAACGGAGAGAAAACATGGTTTTCAAGAGCCGAGAGTAATATGACATAGTTTCTATGTACAATTATTACAAATTAACCTTGTTTCTAGTGTTAATTGGGAAGTCTGATATAAAGTAAAACTTTCAGCCCCGATTGGCATGATCTAGGCCTTATAAGAGCTAATTAGGTCCAAATAGAGAGAAAATGTGGTTTTCAAGGGCTGGCAGTAGTATTATATTGTTTCTTTATACAAATACTTCTAATTAACCTTGTTTCTAGTCTTAATTGGGCAGTTTGACCAATAGTCAAATTTCAAGCCCCAATTGGCTTGATTTAGGCCTCATGCTTTAAATAGGGTCCAAATGGGGAGAAAATGTGATTTTCAAGAGCCGGGAGTACTATTATATAGTTTCTTTATACAATTAATACTAATTAAACTTGTTTTTAGTTTTAATTACGAAGTTTGACCAAAAGTTAAACTTTCAGCTCCAATTGGCCTGAAGTAGACCTTATAAGAGCCGAATAGTGCCCAAACAGGAAGAAAACGTAGTTTTCAAGAGCCGTGAGTGGTATTATATAGTTTTTATGTACAATTACTACTATTTAAACTAGTTTTTTATTCTTTATTGAGAAGTTTGACTTAAAGTCAAACTTTCAACCCCGATTGGCCTGAACTAGGCCATACAAGAGCCGAACGGGACCCAAACGGAGAGAAAACATGGTTTTCAAGAGCCGAGAGTAATATGACATAGTTTCTATGTACAATTATTACAAATTAACCTTGTTTCTAGTGTTAATTGGGAAGTCTGATATAAAGTAAAACTTTCAGCCCCGATTGGCATGATCTAGGCCTTATAAGAGCTAATTAGGTCCCAAATAGAGAAAATGTGGTTTTCAAGGGCTGGCAGTAGTATTATATTGTTTCTTTATACAAATACTTCTAATTAACCTTGTTTCTAGTCTTAATTGGGCAGTTTGACCAATAGTCAAATTTCAAGCCCCAATTGGCTTGATTTAGGCCTCATGCTTTAAATAGGGTCCAAATGGGGAGAAAATGTGATTTTCAAGAGCCGGGAGTACTATTATATAGTTTCTTTATACAATTAATACTAATTAAACTTGTTTTTAGTTTTAATTACGAAGTTTGACCAAAAGTTAAACTTTCAGCTCCAATTGGCCTGAAGTAGACCTTATAAGAGCCGAATAGTGCCCAAACAGGAAGAAAACGTAGTTTTCAAGAGCCGTGAGTGGTATTATATAGTTTTTATGTACAATTACTACTATTTAAACTAGTTTTTTATTCTTTATTGAGAAGTTTGACTTAAAGTCAAACTTTCAACCCCGATTGGCCTGAACTAGGCCATACAAGAGCCGAACGGGACCCAAACGGAGAGAAAACATGGTTTTCAAGAGCCGAGAGTAATATGACATAGTTTCTATGTACAATTATTACAAATTAACCTTGTTTCTAGTGTTAATTGGGAAGTCTGATATAAAGTAAAACTTTCAGCCCCGATTGGCATGATCTAGGCCTTATAAGAGCTAATTAGGTCCCAAATAGAGAGAAAATGTGGTTTTCAAGGGCTGGCAGTAGTATTATATTGTTTCTTTATACAAATACTTCTAATTAACCTTGTTTCTAGTCTTAATTGGGCAGTTTGACCAATAGTCAAATTTCAAGCCCCAATTGGCTTGATTTAGGCCTCATGCTTTAAATAGGGTCCAAATGGGGAGAAAATGTGATTTTCAAGAGCCGGGAGTACTATTATATAGTTTCTTTATACAATTAATACTAATTAAACTTGTTTTTAGTTTTAATTACGAAGTTTGACCAAAAGTTAAACTTTCAGCTCCAATTGGCCTGAAGTAGACCTTATAAGAGCCGAATAGTGCCCAAACAGGAAGAAAACGTAGTTTTCAAGAGCCGTGAGTGGTATTATATAGTTTTTATGTACAATTACTACTATTTAAACTAGTTTTTTATTCTTTATTGAGAAGTTTGACTTAAAGTCAAACTTTCAACCCCGATTGGCCTGAACTAGGCCATACAAGAGCCGAACGGGACCCAAACGGAGAGAAAACATGGTTTTCAAGAGCCGAGAGTAATATGACATAGTTTCTATGTACAATTATTACAAATTAACCTTGTTTCTAGTGTTAATTGGGAAGTCTGATATAAAGTAAAACTTTCAGCCCCGATTGGCATGATCTAGGCCTTATAAGAGCTAATTAGGTCCCAAATAGAGAGAAAATGTGGTTTTCAAGGGCTGGCAGTAGTATTATATTGTTTCTTTATACAAATACTTCTAATTAACCTTGTTTCTAGTCTTAATTGGGCAGTTTGACCAATAGTCAAATTTCAAGCCCCAATTGGCTTGATTTAGGCCTCATGCTTTAAATAGGGTCCAAATGGGGAGAAAATGTGATTTTCAAGAGCCGGGAGTACTATTATATAGTTTCTTTATACAATTAATACTAATTAAACTTGTTTTTAGTTTTAATTACGAAGTTTGACCAAAAGTTAAACTTTCAGCTCCAATTGGCCTGAAGTAGACCTTATAAGAGCCGAATAGTGCCCAAACAGGAAGAAAACGTAGTTTTCAAGAGCCGTGAGTGGTATTATATAGTTTTTATGTACAATTACTACTATTTAAACTAGTTTTTTATTCTTTATTGAGAAGTTTGACTAAAAGTCAAACTTTCAACCCCGATTGGCCTGAACTAGGCCATACAAGAGCCGAACGGGACCCAAACGGAGAGAAAACATGGTTTTCAAGAGCCGAGAGTAATATGACATAGTTTCTATGTACAATTATTACAAATTAACCTTGTTTCTAGTGTTAATTGGGAAGTCTGATATAAAGTAAAACTTTCAGCCCCGATTGGCATGATCTAGGCCTTATAAGAGCTAATTAGGTCCCAAATAGAGAGAAAATGTGGTTTTCAAGGGCTGGCAGTAGTATTATATTGTTTCTTTATACAAATACTTCTAATTAACCTTGTTTCTAGTCTTAATTGGGCAGTTTGACCAATAGTCAAATTTCAAGCCCCAATTGGCTTGATTTAGGCCTCATGCTTTAAATAGGGTCCAAATGGGGAGAAAATGTGATTTTCAAGAGCCGGGAGTACTATTATATAGTTTCTTTATACAATTAATACTAATTAAACTTGTTTTTAGTTTTAATTACGAAGTTTGACCAAAAGTTAAACTTTCAGCTCCAATTGGCCTGAAGTAGACCTTATAAGAGCCGAATAGTGCCCAAACAGGAAGAAAACGTAGTTTTCAAGAGCCGTGAGTGGTATTATATAGTTTTTATGTACAATTACTACTATTTAAACTAGTTTTTTATTCTTTATTGAGAAGTTTGACTAAAAGTCAAACTTTCAACCCCGATTGGCCTGAACTAGGCCATACAAGAGCCGAACGGGACCCAAACGGAGAGAAAACATGGTTTTCAAGAGCCGAGAGTAATATGACATAGTTTCTATGTACAATTATTACAAATTAACCTTGTTTCTAGTGTTAATTGGGAAGTCTGATATAAAGTAAAACTTTCAGCCCCGATTGGCATGATCTAGGCCTTATAAGAGCTAATTAGGTCCCAAATAGAGAGAAAATGTGGTTTTCAAGGGCTGGCAGTAGTATTATATTGTTTCTTTATACAAATACTTCTAATTAACCTTGTTTCTAGTCTTAATTGGGCAGTTTGACCAATAGTCAAATTTCAAGCCCCAATTGGCTTGATTTAGGCCTCATGCTTTAAATAGGGTCCAAATGGGGAGAAAATGTGATTTTCAAGAGCCGGGAGTACTATTATATAGTTTCTTTATACAATTAATACTAATTAAACTTGTTTTTAGTTTTAATTACGAAGTTTGACCAAAAGTTAAACTTTCAGCTCCAATTGGCCTGAAGTAGACCTTATAAGAGCCGAATAGTGCCCAAACAGGAAGAAAACGTAGTTTTCAAGAGCCGTGAGTGGTATTATATAGTTTTTATGTACAATTACTACTATTTAAACTAGTTTTTTATTCTTTATTGAGAAGTTTGACTAAAGTCAAACTTTCAACCCCGATTGGCCTGAACTAGGCCATACAAGAGCCGAACGGGACCCAAACGGAGAGAAAACATGGTTTTCAAGAGCCGAGAGTAATATGACATAGTTTCTATGTACAATTATTACAAATTAACCTTGTTTCTAGTGTTAATTGGGAAGTCTGATATAAAGTAAAACTTTCAGCCCCGATTGGCATGATCTAGGCCTTATAAGAGCTAATTAGGTCCCAAATAGAGAGAAAATGTGGTTTTCAAGGGCTGGCAGTAGTATTATATTGTTTCTTTATACAAATACTTCTAATTAACCTTGTTTCTAGTCTTAATTGGGCAGTTTGACCAATAGTCAAATTTCAAGCCCCAATTGGCTTGATTTAGGCCTCATGCTTTAAATAGGGTCCAAATGGGGAGAAAATGTGATTTTCAAGAGCCGGGAGTACTATTATATAGTTTCTTTATACAATTAATACTAATTAAACTTGTTTTTAGTTTTAATTACGAAGTTTGACCAAAAGTTAAACTTTCAGCTCCAATTGGCCTGAAGTAGACCTTATAAGAGCCGAATAGTGCCCAAACAGGAAGAAAACGTAGTTTTCAAGAGCCGTGAGTGGTATTATATAGTTTTTATGTACAATTACTACTATTTAAACTAGTTTTTTATTCTTTATTGAGAAGTTTGACTAAAGTCAAACTTTCAACCCCGATTGGCCTGAACTAGGCCATACAAGAGCCGAACGGGACCCAAACGGAGAGAAAACATGGTTTTCAAGAGCCGAGAGTAATATGACATAGTTTCTATGTACAATTATTACAAATTAACCTTGTTTCTAGTGTTAATTGGGAAGTCTGATATAAAGTAAAACTTTCAGCCCCGATTGGCATGATCTAGGCCTTATAAGAGCTAATTAGGTCCCAAATAGAGAGAAAATGTGGTTTTCAAGGGCTGGCAGTAGTATTATATTGTTTCTTTATACAAATACTTCTAATTAACCTTGTTTCTAGTCTTAATTGGGCAGTTTGACCAATAGTCAAATTTCAAGCCCCAATTGGCTTGATTTAGGCCTCATGCTTTAAATAGGGTCCAAATGGGGAGAAAATGTGATTTTCAAGAGCCGGGAGTACTATTATATAGTTTCTTTATACAATTAATACTAATTAAACTTGTTTTTAGTTTTAATTACGAAGTTTGACCAAAAGTTAAACTTTCAGCTCCAATTGGCCTGAAGTAGACCTTATAAGAGCCGAATAGTGCCCAAACAGGAAGAAAACGTAGTTTTCAAGAGCCGTGAGTGGTATTATATAGTTTTTATGTACAATTACTACTATTTAAACTAGTTTTTTATTCTTTATTGAGAAGTTTGACTAAAAGTCAAACTTTCAACCCCGATTGGCCTGAACTAGGCCATACAAGAGCCGAACGGGACCCAAACGGAGAGAAAACATGGTTTTCAAGAGCCGAGAGTAATATGACATAGTTTCTATGTACAATTATTACAAATTAACCTTGTTTCTAGTGTTAATTGGGAAGTCTGATATAAAGTAAAACTTTCAGCCCCGATTGGCATGATCTAGGCCTTATAAGAGCTAATTAGGTCCCAAATAGAGAGAAAATGTGGTTTTCAAGGGCTGGCAGTAGTATTATATTGTTTCTTTATACAAATACTTCTAATTAACCTTGTTTCTAGTCTTAATTGGGCAGTTTGACCAATAGTCAAATTTCAAGCCCCAATTGGCTTGATTTAGGCCTCATGCTTTAAATAGGGTCCAAATGGGGAGAAAATGTGATTTTCAAGAGCCGGGAGTACTATTATATAGTTTCTTTATACAATTAATACTAATTAAACTTGTTTTTAGTTTTAATTACGAAGTTTGACCAAAAGTTAAACTTTCAGCTCCAATTGGCCTGAAGTAGACCTTATAAGAGCCGAATAGTGCCCAAACAGGAAGAAAACGTAGTTTTCAAGAGCCGTGAGTGGTATTATATAGTTTTTATGTACAATTACTACTATTTAAACTAGTTTTTTATTCTTTATTGAGAAGTTTGACTTAAAGTCAAACTTTCAACCCCGATTGGCCTGAACTAGGCCATACAAGAGCCGAACGGGACCCAAACGGAGAGAAAACATGGTTTTCAAGAGCCGAGAGTAATATGACATAGTTTCTATGTACAATTATTACAAATTAACCTTGTTTCTAGTGTTAATTGGGAAGTCTGATATAAAGTAAAACTTTCAGCCCCGATTGGCATGATCTAGGCCTTATAAGAGCTAATTAGGTCCCAAATAGAGAGAAAATGTGGTTTTCAAGGGCTGGCAGTAGTATTATATTGTTTCTTTATACAAATACTTCTAATTAACCTTGTTTCTAGTCTTAATTGGGCAGTTTGACCAATAGTCAAATTTCAAGCCCCAATTGGCTTGATTTAGGCCTCATGCTTTAAATAGGGTCCAAATGGGGAGAAAATGTGATTTTCAAGAGCCGGGAGTACTATTATATAGTTTCTTTATACAATTAATACTAATTAAACTTGTTTTTAGTTTTAATTACGAAGTTTGACCAAAAGTTAAACTTTCAGCTCCAATTGGCCTGAAGTAGACCTTATAAGAGCCGAATAGTGCCCAAACAGGAAGAAAACGTAGTTTTCAAGAGCCGTGAGTGGTATTATATAGTTTTTATGTACAATTACTACTATTTAAACTAGTTTTTTATTCTTTATTGAGAAGTTTGACTAAAGTCAAACTTTCAACCCCGATTGGCCTGAACTAGGCCATACAAGAGCCGAACGGGACCCAAACGGAGAGAAAACATGGTTTTCAAGAGCCGAGAGTAATATGACATAGTTTCTATGTACAATTATTACAAATTAACCTTGTTTCTAGTGTTAATTGGGAAGTCTGATATAAAGTAAAACTTTCAGCCCCGATTGGCATGATCTAGGCCTTATAAGAGCTAATTAGGTCCCAAATAGAGAGAAAATGTGGTTTTCAAGGGCTGGCAGTAGTATTATATTGTTTCTTTATACAAATACTTCTAATTAACCTTGTTTCTAGTCTTAATTGGGCAGTTTGACCAATAGTCAAATTTCAAGCCCCAATTGGCTTGATTTAGGCCTCATGCTTTAAATAGGGTCCAAATGGGGAGAAAATGTGATTTTCAAGAGCCGGGAGTACTATTATATAGTTTCTTTATACAATTAATACTAATTAAACTTGTTTTTAGTTTTAATTACGAAGTTTGACCAAAAGTTAAACTTTCAGCTCCAATTGGCCTGAAGTAGACCTTATAAGAGCCGAATAGTGCCCAAACAGGAAGAAAACGTAGTTTTCAAGAGCCGTGAGTGGTATTATATAGTTTTTATGTACAATTACTACTATTTAAACTAGTTTTTTATTCTTTATTGAGAAGTTTGACTAAAGTCAAACTTTCAACCCCGATTGGCCTGAACTAGGCCATACAAGAGCCGAACGGGACCCAAACGGAGAGAAAACATGGTTTTCAAGAGCCGAGAGTAATATGACATAGTTTCTATGTACAATTATTACAAATTAACCTTGTTTCTAGTGTTAATTGGGAAGTCTGATATAAAGTAAAACTTTCAGCCCCGATTGGCATGATCTAGGCCTTATAAGAGCTAATTAGGTCCCAAATAGAGAGAAAATGTGGTTTTCAAGGGCTGGCAGTAGTATTATATTGTTTCTTTATACAAATACTTCTAATTAACCTTGTTTCTAGTCTTAATTGGGCAGTTTGACCAATAGTCAAATTTCAAGCCCCAATTGGCTTGATTTAGGCCTCATGCTTTAAATAGGGTCCAAATGGGGAGAAAATGTGATTTTCAAGAGCCGGGAGTACTATTATATAGTTTCTTTATACAATTAATACTAATTAAACTTGTTTTTAGTTTTAATTACGAAGTTTGACCAAAAGTTAAACTTTCAGCTCCAATTGGCCTGAAGTAGACCTTATAAGAGCCGAATAGTGCCCAAACAGGAAGAAAACGTAGTTTTCAAGAGCCGTGAGTGGTATTATATAGTTTTTATGTACAATTACTACTATTTAAACTAGTTTTTTATTCTTTATTGAGAAGTTTGACTAAAAGTCAAACTTTCAACCCCGATTGGCCTGAACTAGGCCATACAAGAGCCGAACGGGACCCAAACGGAGAGAAAACATGGTTTTCAAGAGCCGAGAGTAATATGACATAGTTTCTATGTACAATTATTACAAATTAACCTTGTTTCTAGTGTTAATTGGGAAGTCTGATATAAAGTAAAACTTTCAGCCCCGATTGGCATGATCTAGGCCTTATAAGAGCTAATTAGGTCCCAAATAGAGAGAAAATGTGGTTTTCAAGGGCTGGCAGTAGTATTATATTGTTTCTTTATACAAATACTTCTAATTAACCTTGTTTCTAGTCTTAATTGGGCAGTTTGACCAATAGTCAAATTTCAAGCCCCAATTGGCTTGATTTAGGCCTCATGCTTTAAATAGGGTCCAAATGGGGAGAAAATGTGATTTTCAAGAGCCGGGAGTACTATTATATAGTTTCTTTATACAATTAATACTAATTAAACTTGTTTTTAGTTTTAATTACGAAGTTTGACCAAAAGTTAAACTTTCAGCTCCAATTGGCCTGAAGTAGACCTTATAAGAGCCGAATAGTGCCCAAACAGGAAGAAAACGTAGTTTTCAAGAGCCGTGAGTGGTATTATATAGTTTTTATGTACAATTACTACTATTTAAACTAGTTTTTTATTCTTTATTGAGAAGTTTGACTAAAAGTCAAACTTTCAACCCCGATTGGCCTGAACTAGGCCATACAAGAGCCGAACGGGACCCAAACGGAGAGAAAACATGGTTTTCAAGAGCCGAGAGTAATATGACATAGTTTCTATGTACAATTATTACAAATTAACCTTGTTTCTAGTGTTAATTGGGAAGTCTGATATAAAGTAAAACTTTCAGCCCCGATTGGCATGATCTAGGCCTTATAAGAGCTAATTAGGTCCCAAATAGAGAGAAAATGTGGTTTTCAAGGGCTGGCAGTAGTATTATATTGTTTCTTTATACAAATACTTCTAATTAACCTTGTTTCTAGTCTTAATTGGGCAGTTTGACCAATAGTCAAATTTCAAGCCCCAATTGGCTTGATTTAGGCCTCATGCTTTAAATAGGGTCCAAATGGGGAGAAAATGTGATTTTCAAGAGCCGGGAGTACTATTATATAGTTTCTTTATACAATTAATACTAATTAAACTTGTTTTTAGTTTTAATTACGAAGTTTGACCAAAAGTTAAACTTTCAGCTCCAATTGGCCTGAAGTAGACCTTATAAGAGCCGAATAGTGCCCAAACAGGAAGAAAACGTAGTTTTCAAGAGCCGTGAGTGGTATTATATAGTTTTTATGTACAATTACTACTATTTAAACTAGTTTTTTATTCTTTATTGAGAAGTTTGACTAAAAGTCAAACTTTCAACCCCGATTGGCCTGAACTAGGCCATACAAGAGCCGAACGGGACCCAAACGGAGAGAAAACATGGTTTTCAAGAGCCGAGAGTAATATGACATAGTTTCTATGTACAATTATTACAAATTAACCTTGTTTCTAGTGTTAATTGGGAAGTCTGATATAAAGTAAAACTTTCAGCCCCGATTGGCATGATCTAGGCCTTATAAGAGCTAATTAGGTCCCAAATAGAGAGAAAATGTGGTTTTCAAGGGCTGGCAGTAGTATTATATTGTTTCTTTATACAAATACTTCTAATTAACCTTGTTTCTAGTCTTAATTGGGCAGTTTGACCAATAGTCAAATTTCAAGCCCCAATTGGCTTGATTTAGGCCTCATGCTTTAAATAGGGTCCAAATGGGGAGAAAATGTGATTTTCAAGAGCCGGGAGTACTATTATATAGTTTCTTTATACAATTAATACTAATTAAACTTGTTTTTAGTTTTAATTACGAAGTTTGACCAAAAGTTAAACTTTCAGCTCCAATTGGCCTGAAGTAGACCTTATAAGAGCCGAATAGTGCCCAAACAGGAAGAAAACGTAGTTTTCAAGAGCCGTGAGTGGTATTATATAGTTTTTATGTACAATTACTACTATTTAAACTAGTTTTTTATTCTTTATTGAGAAGTTTGACTAAAGTCAAACTTTCAACCCCGATTGGCCTGAACTAGGCCATACAAGAGCCGAACGGGACCCAAACGGAGAGAAAACATGGTTTTCAAGAGCCGAGAGTAATATGACATAGTTTCTATGTACAATTATTACAAATTAACCTTGTTTCTAGTGTTAATTGGGAAGTCTGATATAAAGTAAAACTTTCAGCCCCGATTGGCATGATCTAGGCCTTATAAGAGCTAATTAGGTCCCAAATAGAGAGAAAATGTGGTTTTCAAGGGCTGGCAGTAGTATTATATTGTTTCTTTATACAAATACTTCTAATTAACCTTGTTTCTAGTCTTAATTGGGCAGTTTGACCAATAGTCAAATTTCAAGCCCCAATTGGCTTGATTTAGGCCTCATGCTTTAAATAGGGTCCAAATGGGGAGAAAATGTGATTTTCAAGAGCCGGGAGTACTATTATATAGTTTCTTTATACAATTAATACTAATTAAACTTGTTTTTAGTTTTAATTACGAAGTTTGACCAAAAGTTAAACTTTCAGCTCCAATTGGCCTGAAGTAGACCTTATAAGAGCCGAATAGTGCCCAAACAGGAAGAAAACGTAGTTTTCAAGAGCCGTGAGTGGTATTATATAGTTTTTATGTACAATTACTACTATTTAAACTAGTTTTTTATTCTTTATTGAGAAGTTTGACTAAAAGTCAAACTTTCAACCCCGATTGGCCTGAACTAGGCCATACAAGAGCCGAACGGGACCCAAACGGAGAGAAAACATGGTTTTCAAGAGCCGAGAGTAATATGACATAGTTTCTATGTACAATTATTACAAATTAACCTTGTTTCTAGTGTTAATTGGGAAGTCTGATATAAAGTAAAACTTTCAGCCCCGATTGGCATGATCTAGGCCTTATAAGAGCTAATTAGGTCCCAAATAGAGAGAAAATGTGGTTTTCAAGGGCTGGCAGTAGTATTATATTGTTTCTTTATACAAATACTTCTAATTAACCTTGTTTCTAGTCTTAATTGGGCAGTTTGACCAATAGTCAAATTTCAAGCCCCAATTGGCTTGATTTAGGCCTCATGCTTTAAATAGGGTCCAAATGGGGAGAAAATGTGATTTTCAAGAGCCGGGAGTACTATTATATAGTTTCTTTATACAATTAATACTAATTAAACTTGTTTTTAGTTTTAATTACGAAGTTTGACCAAAAGTTAAACTTTCAGCTCCAATTGGCCTGAAGTAGACCTTATAAGAGCCGAATAGTGCCCAAACAGGAAGAAAACGTAGTTTTCAAGAGCCGTGAGTGGTATTATATAGTTTTTATGTACAATTACTACTATTTAAACTAGTTTTTTATTCTTTATTGAGAAGTTTGACTTAAAGTCAAACTTTCAACCCCGATTGGCCTGAACTAGGCCATACAAGAGCCGAACGGGACCCAAACGGAGAGAAAACATGGTTTTCAAGAGCCGAGAGTAATATGACATAGTTTCTATGTACAATTATTACAAATTAACCTTGTTTCTAGTGTTAATTGGGAAGTCTGATATAAAGTAAAACTTTCAGCCCCGATTGGCATGATCTAGGCCTTATAAGAGCTAATTAGGTCCCAAATAGAGAGAAAATGTGGTTTTCAAGGGCTGGCAGTAGTATTATATTGTTTCTTTATACAAATACTTCTAATTAACCTTGTTTCTAGTCTTAATTGGGCAGTTTGACCAATAGTCAAATTTCAAGCCCCAATTGGCTTGATTTAGGCCTCATGCTTTAAATAGGGTCCAAATGGGGAGAAAATGTGATTTTCAAGAGCCGGGAGTACTATTATATAGTTTCTTTATACAATTAATACTAATTAAACTTGTTTTTAGTTTTAATTACGAAGTTTGACCAAAAGTTAAACTTTCAGCTCCAATTGGCCTGAAGTAGACCTTATAAGAGCCGAATAGTGCCCAAACAGGAAGAAAACGTAGTTTTCAAGAGCCGTGAGTGGTATTATATAGTTTTTATGTACAATTACTACTATTTAAACTAGTTTTTTATTCTTTATTGAGAAGTTTGACTAAAAGTCAAACTTTCAACCCCGATTGGCCTGAACTAGGCCATACAAGAGCCGAACGGGACCCAAACGGAGAGAAAACATGGTTTTCAAGAGCCGAGAGTAATATGACATAGTTTCTATGTACAATTATTACAAATTAACCTTGTTTCTAGTGTTAATTGGGAAGTCTGATATAAAGTAAAACTTTCAGCCCCGATTGGCATGATCTAGGCCTTATAAGAGCTAATTAGGTCCCAAATAGAGAGAAAATGTGGTTTTCAAGGGCTGGCAGTAGTATTATATTGTTTCTTTATACAAATACTTCTAATTAACCTTGTTTCTAGTCTTAATTGGGCAGTTTGACCAATAGTCAAATTTCAAGCCCCAATTGGCTTGATTTAGGCCTCATGCTTTAAATAGGGTCCAAATGGGGAGAAAATGTGATTTTCAAGAGCCGGGAGTACTATTATATAGTTTCTTTATACAATTAATACTAATTAAACTTGTTTTTAGTTTTAATTACGAAGTTTGACCAAAAGTTAAACTTTCAGCTCCAATTGGCCTGAAGTAGACCTTATAAGAGCCGAATAGTGCCCAAACAGGAAGAAAACGTAGTTTTCAAGAGCCGTGAGTGGTATTATATAGTTTTTATGTACAATTACTACTATTTAAACTAGTTTTTTATTCTTTATTGAGAAGTTTGACTAAAAGTCAAACTTTCAACCCCGATTGGCCTGAACTAGGCCATACAAGAGCCGAACGGGACCCAAACGGAGAGAAAACATGGTTTTCAAGAGCCGAGAGTAATATGACATAGTTTCTATGTACAATTATTACAAATTAACCTTGTTTCTAGTGTTAATTGGGAAGTCTGATATAAAGTAAAACTTTCAGCCCCGATTGGCATGATCTAGGCCTTATAAGAGCTAATTAGGTCCCAAATAGAGAGAAAATGTGGTTTTCAAGGGCTGGCAGTAGTATTATATTGTTTCTTTATACAAATACTTCTAATTAACCTTGTTTCTAGTCTTAATTGGGCAGTTTGACCAATAGTCAAATTTCAAGCCCCAATTGGCTTGATTTAGGCCTCATGCTTTAAATAGGGTCCAAATGGGGAGAAAATGTGATTTTCAAGAGCCGGGAGTACTATTATATAGTTTCTTTATACAATTAATACTAATTAAACTTGTTTTTAGTTTTAATTACGAAGTTTGACCAAAAGTTAAACTTTCAGCTCCAATTGGCCTGAAGTAGACCTTATAAGAGCCGAATAGTGCCCAAACAGGAAGAAAACGTAGTTTTCAAGAGCCGTGAGTGGTATTATATAGTTTTTATGTACAATTACTACTATTTAAACTAGTTTTTTATTCTTTATTGAGAAGTTTGACTTAAAGTCAAACTTTCAACCCCGATTGGCCTGAACTAGGCCATACAAGAGCCGAACGGGACCCAAACGGAGAGAAAACATGGTTTTCAAGAGCCGAGAGTAATATGACATAGTTTCTATGTACAATTATTACAAATTAACCTTGTTTCTAGTGTTAATTGGGAAGTCTGATATAAAGTAAAACTTTCAGCCCCGATTGGCATGATCTAGGCCTTATAAGAGCTAATTAGGTCCCAAATAGAGAGAAAATGTGGTTTTCAAGGGCTGGCAGTAGTATTATATTGTTTCTTTATACAAATACTTCTAATTAACCTTGTTTCTAGTCTTAATTGGGCAGTTTGACCAATAGTCAAATTTCAAGCCCCAATTGGCTTGATTTAGGCCTCATGCTTTAAATAGGGTCCAAATGGGGAGAAAATGTGATTTTCAAGAGCCGGGAGTACTATTATATAGTTTCTTTATACAATTAATACTAATTAAACTTGTTTTTAGTTTTAATTACGAAGTTTGACCAAAAGTTAAACTTTCAGCTCCAATTGGCCTGAAGTAGACCTTATAAGAGCCGAATAGTGCCCAAACAGGAAGAAAACGTAGTTTTCAAGAGCCGTGAGTGGTATTATATAGTTTTTATGTACAATTACTACTATTTAAACTAGTTTTTTATTCTTTATTGAGAAGTTTGACTAAAAGTCAAACTTTCAACCCCGATTGGCCTGAACTAGGCCATACAAGAGCCGAACGGGACCCAAACGGAGAGAAAACATGGTTTTCAAGAGCCGAGAGTAATATGACATAGTTTCTATGTACAATTATTACAAATTAACCTTGTTTCTAGTGTTAATTGGGAAGTCTGATATAAAGTAAAACTTTCAGCCCCGATTGGCATGATCTAGGCCTTATAAGAGCTAATTAGGTCCCAAATAGAGAGAAAATGTGGTTTTCAAGGGCTGGCAGTAGTATTATATTGTTTCTTTATACAAATACTTCTAATTAACCTTGTTTCTAGTCTTAATTGGGCAGTTTGACCAATAGTCAAATTTCAAGCCCCAATTGGCTTGATTTAGGCCTCATGCTTTAAATAGGGTCCAAATGGGGAGAAAATGTGATTTTCAAGAGCCGGGAGTACTATTATATAGTTTCTTTATACAATTAATACTAATTAAACTTGTTTTTAGTTTTAATTACGAAGTTTGACCAAAAGTTAAACTTTCAGCTCCAATTGGCCTGAAGTAGACCTTATAAGAGCCGAATAGTGCCCAAACAGGAAGAAAACGTAGTTTTCAAGAGCCGTGAGTGGTATTATATAGTTTTTATGTACAATTACTACTATTTAAACTAGTTTTTTATTCTTTATTGAGAAGTTTGACTTAAAGTCAAACTTTCAACCCCGATTGGCCTGAACTAGGCCATACAAGAGCCGAACGGGACCCAAACGGAGAGAAAACATGGTTTTCAAGAGCCGAGAGTAATATGACATAGTTTCTATGTACAATTATTACAAATTAACCTTGTTTCTAGTGTTAATTGGGAAGTCTGATATAAAGTAAAACTTTCAGCCCCGATTGGCATGATCTAGGCCTTATAAGAGCTAATTAGGTCCCAAATAGAGAGAAAATGTGGTTTTCAAGGGCTGGCAGTAGTATTATATTGTTTCTTTATACAAATACTTCTAATTAACCTTGTTTCTAGTCTTAATTGGGCAGTTTGACCAATAGTCAAATTTCAAGCCCCAATTGGCTTGATTTAGGCCTCATGCTTTAAATAGGGTCCAAATGGGGAGAAAATGTGATTTTCAAGAGCCGGGAGTACTATTATATAGTTTCTTTATACAATTAATACTAATTAAACTTGTTTTTAGTTTTAATTACGAAGTTTGACCAAAAGTTAAACTTTCAGCTCCAATTGGCCTGAAGTAGACCTTATAAGAGCCGAATAGTGCCCAAACAGGAAGAAAACGTAGTTTTCAAGAGCCGTGAGTGGTATTATATAGTTTTTATGTACAATTACTACTATTTAAACTAGTTTTTTATTCTTTATTGAGAAGTTTGACTAAAAGTCAAACTTTCAACCCCGATTGGCCTGAACTAGGCCATACAAGAGCCGAACGGGACCCAAACGGAGAGAAAACATGGTTTTCAAGAGCCGAGAGTAATATGACATAGTTTCTATGTACAATTATTACAAATTAACCTTGTTTCTAGTGTTAATTGGGAAGTCTGATATAAAGTAAAACTTTCAGCCCCGATTGGCATGATCTAGGCCTTATAAGAGCTAATTAGGTCCCAAATAGAGAGAAAATGTGGTTTTCAAGGGCTGGCAGTAGTATTATATTGTTTCTTTATACAAATACTTCTAATTAACCTTGTTTCTAGTCTTAATTGGGCAGTTTGACCAATAGTCAAATTTCAAGCCCCAATTGGCTTGATTTAGGCCTCATGCTTTAAATAGGGTCCAAATGGGGAGAAAATGTGATTTTCAAGAGCCGGGAGTACTATTATATAGTTTCTTTATACAATTAATACTAATTAAACTTGTTTTTAGTTTTAATTACGAAGTTTGACCAAAAGTTAAACTTTCAGCTCCAATTGGCCTGAAGTAGACCTTATAAGAGCCGAATAGTGCCCAAACAGGAAGAAAACGTAGTTTTCAAGAGCCGTGAGTGGTATTATATAGTTTTTATGTACAATTACTACTATTTAAACTAGTTTTTTATTCTTTATTGAGAAGTTTGACTAAAAGTCAAACTTTCAACCCCGATTGGCCTGAACTAGGCCATACAAGAGCCGAACGGGACCCAAACGGAGAGAAAACATGGTTTTCAAGAGCCGAGAGTAATATGACATAGTTTCTATGTACAATTATTACAAATTAACCTTGTTTCTAGTGTTAATTGGGAAGTCTGATATAAAGTAAAACTTTCAGCCCCGATTGGCATGATCTAGGCCTTATAAGAGCTAATTAGGTCCCAAATAGAGAGAAAATGTGGTTTTCAAGGGCTGGCAGTAGTATTATATTGTTTCTTTATACAAATACTTCTAATTAACCTTGTTTCTAGTCTTAATTGGGCAGTTTGACCAATAGTCAAATTTCAAGCCCCAATTGGCTTGATTTAGGCCTCATGCTTTAAATAGGGTCCAAATGGGGAGAAAATGTGATTTTCAAGAGCCGGGAGTACTATTATATAGTTTCTTTATACAATTAATACTAATTAAACTTGTTTTTAGTTTTAATTACGAAGTTTGACCAAAAGTTAAACTTTCAGCTCCAATTGGCCTGAAGTAGACCTTATAAGAGCCGAATAGTGCCCAAACAGGAAGAAAACGTAGTTTTCAAGAGCCGTGAGTGGTATTATATAGTTTTTATGTACAATTACTACTATTTAAACTAGTTTTTTATTCTTTATTGAGAAGTTTGACTTAAAGTCAAACTTTCAACCCCGATTGGCCTGAACTAGGCCATACAAGAGCCGAACGGGACCCAAACGGAGAGAAAACATGGTTTTCAAGAGCCGAGAGTAATATGACATAGTTTCTATGTACAATTATTACAAATTAACCTTGTTTCTAGTGTTAATTGGGAAGTCTGATATAAAGTAAAACTTTCAGCCCCGATTGGCATGATCTAGGCCTTATAAGAGCTAATTAGGTCCCAAATAGAGAGAAAATGTGGTTTTCAAGGGCTGGCAGTAGTATTATATTGTTTCTTTATACAAATACTTCTAATTAACCTTGTTTCTAGTCTTAATTGGGCAGTTTGACCAATAGTCAAATTTCAAGCCCCAATTGGCTTGATTTAGGCCTCATGCTTTAAATAGGGTCCAAATGGGGAGAAAATGTGATTTTCAAGAGCCGGGAGTACTATTATATAGTTTCTTTATACAATTAATACTAATTAAACTTGTTTTTAGTTTTAATTACGAAGTTTGACCAAAAGTTAAACTTTCAGCTCCAATTGGCCTGAAGTAGACCTTATAAGAGCCGAATAGTGCCCAAACAGGAAGAAAACGTAGTTTTCAAGAGCCGTGAGTGGTATTATATAGTTTTTATGTACAATTACTACTATTTAAACTAGTTTTTTATTCTTTATTGAGAAGTTTGACTAAAGTCAAACTTTCAACCCCGATTGGCCTGAACTAGGCCATACAAGAGCCGAACGGGACCCAAACGGAGAGAAAACATGGTTTTCAAGAGCCGAGAGTAATATGACATAGTTTCTATGTACAATTATTACAAATTAACCTTGTTTCTAGTGTTAATTGGGAAGTCTGATATAAAGTAAAACTTTCAGCCCCGATTGGCATGATCTAGGCCTTATAAGAGCTAATTAGGTCCCAAATAGAGAGAAAATGTGGTTTTCAAGGGCTGGCAGTAGTATTATATTGTTTCTTTATACAAATACTTCTAATTAACCTTGTTTCTAGTCTTAATTGGGCAGTTTGACCAATAGTCAAATTTCAAGCCCCAATTGGCTTGATTTAGGCCTCATGCTTTAAATAGGGTCCAAATGGGGAGAAAATGTGATTTTCAAGAGCCGGGAGTACTATTATATAGTTTCTTTATACAATTAATACTAATTAAACTTGTTTTTAGTTTTAATTACGAAGTTTGACCAAAAGTTAAACTTTCAGCTCCAATTGGCCTGAAGTAGACCTTATAAGAGCCGAATAGTGCCCAAACAGGAAGAAAACGTAGTTTTCAAGAGCCGTGAGTGGTATTATATAGTTTTTATGTACAATTACTACTATTTAAACTAGTTTTTTATTCTTTATTGAGAAGTTTGACTTAAAGTCAAACTTTCAACCCCGATTGGCCTGAACTAGGCCATACAAGAGCCGAACGGGACCCAAACGGAGAGAAAACATGGTTTTCAAGAGCCGAGAGTAATATGACATAGTTTCTATGTACAATTATTACAAATTAACCTTGTTTCTAGTGTTAATTGGGAAGTCTGATATAAAGTAAAACTTTCAGCCCCGATTGGCATGATCTAGGCCTTATAAGAGCTAATTAGGTCCCAAATAGAGAGAAAATGTGGTTTTCAAGGGCTGGCAGTAGTATTATATTGTTTCTTTATACAAATACTTCTAATTAACCTTGTTTCTAGTCTTAATTGGGCAGTTTGACCAATAGTCAAATTTCAAGCCCCAATTGGCTTGATTTAGGCCTCATGCTTTAAATAGGGTCCAAATGGGGAGAAAATGTGATTTTCAAGAGCCGGGAGTACTATTATATAGTTTCTTTATACAATTAATACTAATTAAACTTGTTTTTAGTTTTAATTACGAAGTTTGACCAAAAGTTAAACTTTCAGCTCCAATTGGCCTGAAGTAGACCTTATAAGAGCCGAATAGTGCCCAAACAGGAAGAAAACGTAGTTTTCAAGAGCCGTGAGTGGTATTATATAGTTTTTATGTACAATTACTACTATTTAAACTAGTTTTTTATTCTTTATTGAGAAGTTTGACTAAAAGTCAAACTTTCAACCCCGATTGGCCTGAACTAGGCCATACAAGAGCCGAACGGGACCCAAACGGAGAGAAAACATGGTTTTCAAGAGCCGAGAGTAATATGACATAGTTTCTATGTACAATTATTACAAATTAACCTTGTTTCTAGTGTTAATTGGGAAGTCTGATATAAAGTAAAACTTTCAGCCCCGATTGGCATGATCTAGGCCTTATAAGAGCTAATTAGGTCCCAAATAGAGAGAAAATGTGGTTTTCAAGGGCTGGCAGTAGTATTATATTGTTTCTTTATACAAATACTTCTAATTAACCTTGTTTCTAGTCTTAATTGGGCAGTTTGACCAATAGTCAAATTTCAAGCCCCAATTGGCTTGATTTAGGCCTCATGCTTTAAATAGGGTCCAAATGGGGAGAAAATGTGATTTTCAAGAGCCGGGAGTACTATTATATAGTTTCTTTATACAATTAATACTAATTAAACTTGTTTTTAGTTTTAATTACGAAGTTTGACCAAAAGTTAAACTTTCAGCTCCAATTGGCCTGAAGTAGACCTTATAAGAGCCGAATAGTGCCCAAACAGGAAGAAAACGTAGTTTTCAAGAGCCGTGAGTGGTATTATATAGTTTTTATGTACAATTACTACTATTTAAACTAGTTTTTTATTCTTTATTGAGAAGTTTGACTAAAAGTCAAACTTTCAACCCCGATTGGCCTGAACTAGGCCATACAAGAGCCGAACGGGACCCAAACGGAGAGAAAACATGGTTTTCAAGAGCCGAGAGTAATATGACATAGTTTCTATGTACAATTATTACAAATTAACCTTGTTTCTAGTGTTAATTGGGAAGTCTGATATAAAGTAAAACTTTCAGCCCCGATTGGCATGATCTAGGCCTTATAAGAGCTAATTAGGTCCCAAATAGAGAGAAAATGTGGTTTTCAAGGGCTGGCAGTAGTATTATATTGTTTCTTTATACAAATACTTCTAATTAACCTTGTTTCTAGTCTTAATTGGGCAGTTTGACCAATAGTCAAATTTCAAGCCCCAATTGGCTTGATTTAGGCCTCATGCTTTAAATAGGGTCCAAATGGGGAGAAAATGTGATTTTCAAGAGCCGGGAGTACTATTATATAGTTTCTTTATACAATTAATACTAATTAAACTTGTTTTTAGTTTTAATTACGAAGTTTGACCAAAAGTTAAACTTTCAGCTCCAATTGGCCTGAAGTAGACCTTATAAGAGCCGAATAGTGCCCAAACAGGAAGAAAACGTAGTTTTCAAGAGCCGTGAGTGGTATTATATAGTTTTTATGTACAATTACTACTATTTAAACTAGTTTTTTATTCTTTATTGAGAAGTTTGACTAAAAGTCAAACTTTCAACCCCGATTGGCCTGAACTAGGCCATACAAGAGCCGAACGGGACCCAAACGGAGAGAAAACATGGTTTTCAAGAGCCGAGAGTAATATGACATAGTTTCTATGTACAATTATTACAAATTAACCTTGTTTCTAGTGTTAATTGGGAAGTCTGATATAAAGTAAAACTTTCAGCCCCGATTGGCATGATCTAGGCCTTATAAGAGCTAATTAGGTCCCAAATAGAGAGAAAATGTGGTTTTCAAGGGCTGGCAGTAGTATTATATTGTTTCTTTATACAAATACTTCTAATTAACCTTGTTTCTAGTCTTAATTGGGCAGTTTGACCAATAGTCAAATTTCAAGCCCCAATTGGCTTGATTTAGGCCTCATGCTTTAAATAGGGTCCAAATGGGGAGAAAATGTGATTTTCAAGAGCCGGGAGTACTATTATATAGTTTCTTTATACAATTAATACTAATTAAACTTGTTTTTAGTTTTAATTACGAAGTTTGACCAAAAGTTAAACTTTCAGCTCCAATTGGCCTGAAGTAGACCTTATAAGAGCCGAATAGTGCCCAAACAGGAAGAAAACGTAGTTTTCAAGAGCCGTGAGTGGTATTATATAGTTTTTATGTACAATTACTACTATTTAAACTAGTTTTTTATTCTTTATTGAGAAGTTTGACTAAAGTCAAACTTTCAACCCCGATTGGCCTGAACTAGGCCATACAAGAGCCGAACGGGACCCAAACGGAGAGAAAACATGGTTTTCAAGAGCCGAGAGTAATATGACATAGTTTCTATGTACAATTATTACAAATTAACCTTGTTTCTAGTGTTAATTGGGAAGTCTGATATAAAGTAAAACTTTCAGCCCCGATTGGCATGATCTAGGCCTTATAAGAGCTAATTAGGTCCCAAATAGAGAGAAAATGTGGTTTTCAAGGGCTGGCAGTAGTATTATATTGTTTCTTTATACAAATACTTCTAATTAACCTTGTTTCTAGTCTTAATTGGGCAGTTTGACCAATAGTCAAATTTCAAGCCCCAATTGGCTTGATTTAGGCCTCATGCTTTAAATAGGGTCCAAATGGGGAGAAAATGTGATTTTCAAGAGCCGGGAGTACTATTATATAGTTTCTTTATACAATTAATACTAATTAAACTTGTTTTTAGTTTTAATTACGAAGTTTGACCAAAAGTTAAACTTTCAGCTCCAATTGGCCTGAAGTAGACCTTATAAGAGCCGAATAGTGCCCAAACAGGAAGAAAACGTAGTTTTCAAGAGCCGTGAGTGGTATTATATAGTTTTTATGTACAATTACTACTATTTAAACTAGTTTTTTATTCTTTATTGAGAAGTTTGACTAAAAGTCAAACTTTCAACCCCGATTGGCCTGAACTAGGCCATACAAGAGCCGAACGGGACCCAAACGGAGAGAAAACATGGTTTTCAAGAGCCGAGAGTAATATGACATAGTTTCTATGTACAATTATTACAAATTAACCTTGTTTCTAGTGTTAATTGGGAAGTCTGATATAAAGTAAAACTTTCAGCCCCGATTGGCATGATCTAGGCCTTATAAGAGCTAATTAGGTCCCAAATAGAGAGAAAATGTGGTTTTCAAGGGCTGGCAGTAGTATTATATTGTTTCTTTATACAAATACTTCTAATTAACCTTGTTTCTAGTCTTAATTGGGCAGTTTGACCAATAGTCAAATTTCAAGCCCCAATTGGCTTGATTTAGGCCTCATGCTTTAAATAGGGTCCAAATGGGGAGAAAATGTGATTTTCAAGAGCCGGGAGTACTATTATATAGTTTCTTTATACAATTAATACTAATTAAACTTGTTTTTAGTTTTAATTACGAAGTTTGACCAAAAGTTAAACTTTCAGCTCCAATTGGCCTGAAGTAGACCTTATAAGAGCCGAATAGTGCCCAAACAGGAAGAAAACGTAGTTTTCAAGAGCCGTGAGTGGTATTATATAGTTTTTATGTACAATTACTACTATTTAAACTAGTTTTTTATTCTTTATTGAGAAGTTTGACTAAAGTCAAACTTTCAACCCCGATTGGCCTGAACTAGGCCATACAAGAGCCGAACGGGACCCAAACGGAGAGAAAACATGGTTTTCAAGAGCCGAGAGTAATATGACATAGTTTCTATGTACAATTATTACAAATTAACCTTGTTTCTAGTGTTAATTGGGAAGTCTGATATAAAGTAAAACTTTCAGCCCCGATTGGCATGATCTAGGCCTTATAAGAGCTAATTAGGTCCCAAATAGAGAGAAAATGTGGTTTTCAAGGGCTGGCAGTAGTATTATATTGTTTCTTTATACAAATACTTCTAATTAACCTTGTTTCTAGTCTTAATTGGGCAGTTTGACCAATAGTCAAATTTCAAGCCCCAATTGGCTTGATTTAGGCCTCATGCTTTAAATAGGGTCCAAATGGGGAGAAAATGTGATTTTCAAGAGCCGGGAGTACTATTATATAGTTTCTTTATACAATTAATACTAATTAAACTTGTTTTTAGTTTTAATTACGAAGTTTGACCAAAAGTTAAACTTTCAGCTCCAATTGGCCTGAAGTAGACCTTATAAGAGCCGAATAGTGCCCAAACAGGAAGAAAACGTAGTTTTCAAGAGCCGTGAGTGGTATTATATAGTTTTTATGTACAATTACTACTATTTAAACTAGTTTTTTATTCTTTATTGAGAAGTTTGACTAAAAGTCAAACTTTCAACCCCGATTGGCCTGAACTAGGCCATACAAGAGCCGAACGGGACCCAAACGGAGAGAAAACATGGTTTTCAAGAGCCGAGAGTAATATGACATAGTTTCTATGTACAATTATTACAAATTAACCTTGTTTCTAGTGTTAATTGGGAAGTCTGATATAAAGTAAAACTTTCAGCCCCGATTGGCATGATCTAGGCCTTATAAGAGCTAATTAGGTCCCAAATAGAGAGAAAATGTGGTTTTCAAGGGCTGGCAGTAGTATTATATTGTTTCTTTATACAAATACTTCTAATTAACCTTGTTTCTAGTCTTAATTGGGCAGTTTGACCAATAGTCAAATTTCAAGCCCCAATTGGCTTGATTTAGGCCTCATGCTTTAAATAGGGTCCAAATGGGGAGAAAATGTGATTTTCAAGAGCCGGGAGTACTATTATATAGTTTCTTTATACAATTAATACTAATTAAACTTGTTTTTAGTTTTAATTACGAAGTTTGACCAAAAGTTAAACTTTCAGCTCCAATTGGCCTGAAGTAGACCTTATAAGAGCCGAATAGTGCCCAAACAGGAAGAAAACGTAGTTTTCAAGAGCCGTGAGTGGTATTATATAGTTTTTATGTACAATTACTACTATTTAAACTAGTTTTTTATTCTTTATTGAGAAGTTTGACTAAAAGTCAAACTTTCAACCCCGATTGGCCTGAACTAGGCCATACAAGAGCCGAACGGGACCCAAACGGAGAGAAAACATGGTTTTCAAGAGCCGAGAGTAATATGACATAGTTTCTATGTACAATTATTACAAATTAACCTTGTTTCTAGTGTTAATTGGGAAGTCTGATATAAAGTAAAACTTTCAGCCCCGATTGGCATGATCTAGGCCTTATAAGAGCTAATTAGGTCCCAAATAGAGAGAAAATGTGGTTTTCAAGGGCTGGCAGTAGTATTATATTGTTTCTTTATACAAATACTTCTAATTAACCTTGTTTCTAGTCTTAATTGGGCAGTTTGACCAATAGTCAAATTTCAAGCCCCAATTGGCTTGATTTAGGCCTCATGCTTTAAATAGGGTCCAAATGGGGAGAAAATGTGATTTTCAAGAGCCGGGAGTACTATTATATAGTTTCTTTATACAATTAATACTAATTAAACTTGTTTTTAGTTTTAATTACGAAGTTTGACCAAAAGTTAAACTTTCAGCTCCAATTGGCCTGAAGTAGACCTTATAAGAGCCGAATAGTGCCCAAACAGGAAGAAAACGTAGTTTTCAAGAGCCGTGAGTGGTATTATATAGTTTTTATGTACAATTACTACTATTTAAACTAGTTTTTTATTCTTTATTGAGAAGTTTGACTAAAAGTCAAACTTTCAACCCCGATTGGCCTGAACTAGGCCATACAAGAGCCGAACGGGACCCAAACGGAGAGAAAACATGGTTTTCAAGAGCCGAGAGTAATATGACATAGTTTCTATGTACAATTATTACAAATTAACCTTGTTTCTAGTGTTAATTGGGAAGTCTGATATAAAGTAAAACTTTCAGCCCCGATTGGCATGATCTAGGCCTTATAAGAGCTAATTAGGTCCCAAATAGAGAGAAAATGTGGTTTTCAAGGGCTGGCAGTAGTATTATATTGTTTCTTTATACAAATACTTCTAATTAACCTTGTTTCTAGTCTTAATTGGGCAGTTTGACCAATAGTCAAATTTCAAGCCCCAATTGGCTTGATTTAGGCCTCATGCTTTAAATAGGGTCCAAATGGGGAGAAAATGTGATTTTCAAGAGCCGGGAGTACTATTATATAGTTTCTTTATACAATTAATACTAATTAAACTTGTTTTTAGTTTTAATTACGAAGTTTGACCAAAAGTTAAACTTTCAGCTCCAATTGGCCTGAAGTAGACCTTATAAGAGCCGAATAGTGCCCAAACAGGAAGAAAACGTAGTTTTCAAGAGCCGTGAGTGGTATTATATAGTTTTTATGTACAATTACTACTATTTAAACTAGTTTTTTATTCTTTATTGAGAAGTTTGACTAAAAGTCAAACTTTCAACCCCGATTGGCCTGAACTAGGCCATACAAGAGCCGAACGGGACCCAAACGGAGAGAAAACATGGTTTTCAAGAGCCGAGAGTAATATGACATAGTTTCTATGTACAATTATTACAAATTAACCTTGTTTCTAGTGTTAATTGGGAAGTCTGATATAAAGTAAAACTTTCAGCCCCGATTGGCATGATCTAGGCCTTATAAGAGCTAATTAGGTCCCAAATAGAGAGAAAATGTGGTTTTCAAGGGCTGGCAGTAGTATTATATTGTTTCTTTATACAAATACTTCTAATTAACCTTGTTTCTAGTCTTAATTGGGCAGTTTGACCAATAGTCAAATTTCAAGCCCCAATTGGCTTGATTTAGGCCTCATGCTTTAAATAGGGTCCAAATGGGGAGAAAATGTGATTTTCAAGAGCCGGGAGTACTATTATATAGTTTCTTTATACAATTAATACTAATTAAACTTGTTTTTAGTTTTAATTACGAAGTTTGACCAAAAGTTAAACTTTCAGCTCCAATTGGCCTGAAGTAGACCTTATAAGAGCCGAATAGTGCCCAAACAGGAAGAAAACGTAGTTTTCAAGAGCCGTGAGTGGTATTATATAGTTTTTATGTACAATTACTACTATTTAAACTAGTTTTTTATTCTTTATTGAGAAGTTTGACTAAAAGTCAAACTTTCAACCCCGATTGGCCTGAACTAGGCCATACAAGAGCCGAACGGGACCCAAACGGAGAGAAAACATGGTTTTCAAGAGCCGAGAGTAATATGACATAGTTTCTATGTACAATTATTACAAATTAACCTTGTTTCTAGTGTTAATTGGGAAGTCTGATATAAAGTAAAACTTTCAGCCCCGATTGGCATGATCTAGGCCTTATAAGAGCTAATTAGGTCCCAAATAGAGAGAAAATGTGGTTTTCAAGGGCTGGCAGTAGTATTATATTGTTTCTTTATACAAATACTTCTAATTAACCTTGTTTCTAGTCTTAATTGGGCAGTTTGACCAATAGTCAAATTTCAAGCCCCAATTGGCTTGATTTAGGCCTCATGCTTTAAATAGGGTCCAAATGGGGAGAAAATGTGATTTTCAAGAGCCGGGAGTACTATTATATAGTTTCTTTATACAATTAATACTAATTAAACTTGTTTTTAGTTTTAATTACGAAGTTTGACCAAAAGTTAAACTTTCAGCTCCAATTGGCCTGAAGTAGACCTTATAAGAGCCGAATAGTGCCCAAACAGGAAGAAAACGTAGTTTTCAAGAGCCGTGAGTGGTATTATATAGTTTTTATGTACAATTACTACTATTTAAACTAGTTTTTTATTCTTTATTGAGAAGTTTGACTAAAGTCAAACTTTCAACCCCGATTGGCCTGAACTAGGCCATACAAGAGCCGAACGGGACCCAAACGGAGAGAAAACATGGTTTTCAAGAGCCGAGAGTAATATGACATAGTTTCTATGTACAATTATTACAAATTAACCTTGTTTCTAGTGTTAATTGGGAAGTCTGATATAAAGTAAAACTTTCAGCCCCGATTGGCATGATCTAGGCCTTATAAGAGCTAATTAGGTCCCAAATAGAGAGAAAATGTGGTTTTCAAGGGCTGGCAGTAGTATTATATTGTTTCTTTATACAAATACTTCTAATTAACCTTGTTTCTAGTCTTAATTGGGCAGTTTGACCAATAGTCAAATTTCAAGCCCCAATTGGCTTGATTTAGGCCTCATGCTTTAAATAGGGTCCAAATGGGGAGAAAATGTGATTTTCAAGAGCCGGGAGTACTATTATATAGTTTCTTTATACAATTAATACTAATTAAACTTGTTTTTAGTTTTAATTACGAAGTTTGACCAAAAGTTAAACTTTCAGCTCCAATTGGCCTGAAGTAGACCTTATAAGAGCCGAATAGTGCCCAAACAGGAAGAAAACGTAGTTTTCAAGAGCCGTGAGTGGTATTATATAGTTTTTATGTACAATTACTACTATTTAAACTAGTTTTTTATTCTTTATTGAGAAGTTTGACTAAAAGTCAAACTTTCAACCCCGATTGGCCTGAACTAGGCCATACAAGAGCCGAACGGGACCCAAACGGAGAGAAAACATGGTTTTCAAGAGCCGAGAGTAATATGACATAGTTTCTATGTACAATTATTACAAATTAACCTTGTTTCTAGTGTTAATTGGGAAGTCTGATATAAAGTAAAACTTTCAGCCCCGATTGGCATGATCTAGGCCTTATAAGAGCTAATTAGGTCCCAAATAGAGAGAAAATGTGGTTTTCAAGGGCTGGCAGTAGTATTATATTGTTTCTTTATACAAATACTTCTAATTAACCTTGTTTCTAGTCTTAATTGGGCAGTTTGACCAATAGTCAAATTTCAAGCCCCAATTGGCTTGATTTAGGCCTCATGCTTTAAATAGGGTCCAAATGGGGAGAAAATGTGATTTTCAAGAGCCGGGAGTACTATTATATAGTTTCTTTATACAATTAATACTAATTAAACTTGTTTTTAGTTTTAATTACGAAGTTTGACCAAAAGTTAAACTTTCAGCTCCAATTGGCCTGAAGTAGACCTTATAAGAGCCGAATAGTGCCCAAACAGGAAGAAAACGTAGTTTTCAAGAGCCGTGAGTGGTATTATATAGTTTTTATGTACAATTACTACTATTTAAACTAGTTTTTTATTCTTTATTGAGAAGTTTGACTAAAGTCAAACTTTCAACCCCGATTGGCCTGAACTAGGCCATACAAGAGCCGAACGGGACCCAAACGGAGAGAAAACATGGTTTTCAAGAGCCGAGAGTAATATGACATAGTTTCTATGTACAATTATTACAAATTAACCTTGTTTCTAGTGTTAATTGGGAAGTCTGATATAAAGTAAAACTTTCAGCCCCGATTGGCATGATCTAGGCCTTATAAGAGCTAATTAGGTCCCAAATAGAGAGAAAATGTGGTTTTCAAGGGCTGGCAGTAGTATTATATTGTTTCTTTATACAAATACTTCTAATTAACCTTGTTTCTAGTCTTAATTGGGCAGTTTGACCAATAGTCAAATTTCAAGCCCCAATTGGCTTGATTTAGGCCTCATGCTTTAAATAGGGTCCAAATGGGGAGAAAATGTGATTTTCAAGAGCCGGGAGTACTATTATATAGTTTCTTTATACAATTAATACTAATTAAACTTGTTTTTAGTTTTAATTACGAAGTTTGACCAAAAGTTAAACTTTCAGCTCCAATTGGCCTGAAGTAGACCTTATAAGAGCCGAATAGTGCCCAAACAGGAAGAAAACGTAGTTTTCAAGAGCCGTGAGTGGTATTATATAGTTTTTATGTACAATTACTACTATTTAAACTAGTTTTTTATTCTTTATTGAGAAGTTTGACTAAAAGTCAAACTTTCAACCCCGATTGGCCTGAACTAGGCCATACAAGAGCCGAACGGGACCCAAACGGAGAGAAAACATGGTTTTCAAGAGCCGAGAGTAATATGACATAGTTTCTATGTACAATTATTACAAATTAACCTTGTTTCTAGTGTTAATTGGGAAGTCTGATATAAAGTAAAACTTTCAGCCCCGATTGGCATGATCTAGGCCTTATAAGAGCTAATTAGGTCCCAAATAGAGAGAAAATGTGGTTTTCAAGGGCTGGCAGTAGTATTATATTGTTTCTTTATACAAATACTTCTAATTAACCTTGTTTCTAGTCTTAATTGGGCAGTTTGACCAATAGTCAAATTTCAAGCCCCAATTGGCTTGATTTAGGCCTCATGCTTTAAATAGGGTCCAAATGGGGAGAAAATGTGATTTTCAAGAGCCGGGAGTACTATTATATAGTTTCTTTATACAATTAATACTAATTAAACTTGTTTTTAGTTTTAATTACGAAGTTTGACCAAAAGTTAAACTTTCAGCTCCAATTGGCCTGAAGTAGACCTTATAAGAGCCGAATAGTGCCCAAACAGGAAGAAAACGTAGTTTTCAAGAGCCGTGAGTGGTATTATATAGTTTTTATGTACAATTACTACTATTTAAACTAGTTTTTTATTCTTTATTGAGAAGTTTGACTAAAAGTCAAACTTTCAACCCCGATTGGCCTGAACTAGGCCATACAAGAGCCGAACGGGACCCAAACGGAGAGAAAACATGGTTTTCAAGAGCCGAGAGTAATATGACATAGTTTCTATGTACAATTATTACAAATTAACCTTGTTTCTAGTGTTAATTGGGAAGTCTGATATAAAGTAAAACTTTCAGCCCCGATTGGCATGATCTAGGCCTTATAAGAGCTAATTAGGTCCCAAATAGAGAGAAAATGTGGTTTTCAAGGGCTGGCAGTAGTATTATATTGTTTCTTTATACAAATACTTCTAATTAACCTTGTTTCTAGTCTTAATTGGGCAGTTTGACCAATAGTCAAATTTCAAGCCCCAATTGGCTTGATTTAGGCCTCATGCTTTAAATAGGGTCCAAATGGGGAGAAAATGTGATTTTCAAGAGCCGGGAGTACTATTATATAGTTTCTTTATACAATTAATACTAATTAAACTTGTTTTTAGTTTTAATTACGAAGTTTGACCAAAAGTTAAACTTTCAGCTCCAATTGGCCTGAAGTAGACCTTATAAGAGCCGAATAGTGCCCAAACAGGAAGAAAACGTAGTTTTCAAGAGCCGTGAGTGGTATTATATAGTTTTTATGTACAATTACTACTATTTAAACTAGTTTTTTATTCTTTATTGAGAAGTTTGACTAAAAGTCAAACTTTCAACCCCGATTGGCCTGAACTAGGCCATACAAGAGCCGAACGGGACCCAAACGGAGAGAAAACATGGTTTTCAAGAGCCGAGAGTAATATGACATAGTTTCTATGTACAATTATTACAAATTAACCTTGTTTCTAGTGTTAATTGGGAAGTCTGATATAAAGTAAAACTTTCAGCCCCGATTGGCATGATCTAGGCCTTATAAGAGCTAATTAGGTCCCAAATAGAGAGAAAATGTGGTTTTCAAGGGCTGGCAGTAGTATTATATTGTTTCTTTATACAAATACTTCTAATTAACCTTGTTTCTAGTCTTAATTGGGCAGTTTGACCAATAGTCAAATTTCAAGCCCCAATTGGCTTGATTTAGGCCTCATGCTTTAAATAGGGTCCAAATGGGGAGAAAATGTGATTTTCAAGAGCCGGGAGTACTATTATATAGTTTCTTTATACAATTAATACTAATTAAACTTGTTTTTAGTTTTAATTACGAAGTTTGACCAAAAGTTAAACTTTCAGCTCCAATTGGCCTGAAGTAGACCTTATAAGAGCCGAATAGTGCCCAAACAGGAAGAAAACGTAGTTTTCAAGAGCCGTGAGTGGTATTATATAGTTTTTATGTACAATTACTACTATTTAAACTAGTTTTTTATTCTTTATTGAGAAGTTTGACTAAAAGTCAAACTTTCAACCCCGATTGGCCTGAACTAGGCCATACAAGAGCCGAACGGGACCCAAACGGAGAGAAAACATGGTTTTCAAGAGCCGAGAGTAATATGACATAGTTTCTATGTACAATTATTACAAATTAACCTTGTTTCTAGTGTTAATTGGGAAGTCTGATATAAAGTAAAACTTTCAGCCCCGATTGGCATGATCTAGGCCTTATAAGAGCTAATTAGGTCCCAAATAGAGAGAAAATGTGGTTTTCAAGGGCTGGCAGTAGTATTATATTGTTTCTTTATACAAATACTTCTAATTAACCTTGTTTCTAGTCTTAATTGGGCAGTTTGACCAATAGTCAAATTTCAAGCCCCAATTGGCTTGATTTAGGCCTCATGCTTTAAATAGGGTCCAAATGGGGAGAAAATGTGATTTTCAAGAGCCGGGAGTACTATTATATAGTTTCTTTATACAATTAATACTAATTAAACTTGTTTTTAGTTTTAATTACGAAGTTTGACCAAAAGTTAAACTTTCAGCTCCAATTGGCCTGAAGTAGACCTTATAAGAGCCGAATAGTGCCCAAACAGGAAGAAAACGTAGTTTTCAAGAGCCGTGAGTGGTATTATATAGTTTTTATGTACAATTACTACTATTTAAACTAGTTTTTTATTCTTTATTGAGAAGTTTGACTAAAAGTCAAACTTTCAACCCCGATTGGCCTGAACTAGGCCATACAAGAGCCGAACGGGACCCAAACGGAGAGAAAACATGGTTTTCAAGAGCCGAGAGTAATATGACATAGTTTCTATGTACAATTATTACAAATTAACCTTGTTTCTAGTGTTAATTGGGAAGTCTGATATAAAGTAAAACTTTCAGCCCCGATTGGCATGATCTAGGCCTTATAAGAGCTAATTAGGTCCCAAATAGAGAGAAAATGTGGTTTTCAAGGGCTGGCAGTAGTATTATATTGTTTCTTTATACAAATACTTCTAATTAACCTTGTTTCTAGTCTTAATTGGGCAGTTTGACCAATAGTCAAATTTCAAGCCCCAATTGGCTTGATTTAGGCCTCATGCTTTAAATAGGGTCCAAATGGGGAGAAAATGTGATTTTCAAGAGCCGGGAGTACTATTATATAGTTTCTTTATACAATTAATACTAATTAAACTTGTTTTTAGTTTTAATTACGAAGTTTGACCAAAAGTTAAACTTTCAGCTCCAATTGGCCTGAAGTAGACCTTATAAGAGCCGAATAGTGCCCAAACAGGAAGAAAACGTAGTTTTCAAGAGCCGTGAGTGGTATTATATAGTTTTTATGTACAATTACTACTATTTAAACTAGTTTTTTATTCTTTATTGAGAAGTTTGACTTAAAGTCAAACTTTCAACCCCGATTGGCCTGAACTAGGCCATACAAGAGCCGAACGGGACCCAAACGGAGAGAAAACATGGTTTTCAAGAGCCGAGAGTAATATGACATAGTTTCTATGTACAATTATTACAAATTAACCTTGTTTCTAGTGTTAATTGGGAAGTCTGATATAAAGTAAAACTTTCAGCCCCGATTGGCATGATCTAGGCCTTATAAGAGCTAATTAGGTCCCAAATAGAGAGAAAATGTGGTTTTCAAGGGCTGGCAGTAGTATTATATTGTTTCTTTATACAAATACTTCTAATTAACCTTGTTTCTAGTCTTAATTGGGCAGTTTGACCAATAGTCAAATTTCAAGCCCCAATTGGCTTGATTTAGGCCTCATGCTTTAAATAGGGTCCAAATGGGGAGAAAATGTGATTTTCAAGAGCCGGGAGTACTATTATATAGTTTCTTTATACAATTAATACTAATTAAACTTGTTTTTAGTTTTAATTACGAAGTTTGACCAAAAGTTAAACTTTCAGCTCCAATTGGCCTGAAGTAGACCTTATAAGAGCCGAATAGTGCCCAAACAGGAAGAAAACGTAGTTTTCAAGAGCCGTGAGTGGTATTATATAGTTTTTATGTACAATTACTACTATTTAAACTAGTTTTTTATTCTTTATTGAGAAGTTTGACTAAAAGTCAAACTTTCAACCCCGATTGGCCTGAACTAGGCCATACAAGAGCCGAACGGGACCCAAACGGAGAGAAAACATGGTTTTCAAGAGCCGAGAGTAATATGACATAGTTTCTATGTACAATTATTACAAATTAACCTTGTTTCTAGTGTTAATTGGGAAGTCTGATATAAAGTAAAACTTTCAGCCCCGATTGGCATGATCTAGGCCTTATAAGAGCTAATTAGGTCCCAAATAGAGAGAAAATGTGGTTTTCAAGGGCTGGCAGTAGTATTATATTGTTTCTTTATACAAATACTTCTAATTAACCTTGTTTCTAGTCTTAATTGGGCAGTTTGACCAATAGTCAAATTTCAAGCCCCAATTGGCTTGATTTAGGCCTCATGCTTTAAATAGGGTCCAAATGGGGAGAAAATGTGATTTTCAAGAGCCGGGAGTACTATTATATAGTTTCTTTATACAATTAATACTAATTAAACTTGTTTTTAGTTTTAATTACGAAGTTTGACCAAAAGTTAAACTTTCAGCTCCAATTGGCCTGAAGTAGACCTTATAAGAGCCGAATAGTGCCCAAACAGGAAGAAAACGTAGTTTTCAAGAGCCGTGAGTGGTATTATATAGTTTTTATGTACAATTACTACTATTTAAACTAGTTTTTTATTCTTTATTGAGAAGTTTGACTAAAAGTCAAACTTTCAACCCCGATTGGCCTGAACTAGGCCATACAAGAGCCGAACGGGACCCAAACGGAGAGAAAACATGGTTTTCAAGAGCCGAGAGTAATATGACATAGTTTCTATGTACAATTATTACAAATTAACCTTGTTTCTAGTGTTAATTGGGAAGTCTGATATAAAGTAAAACTTTCAGCCCCGATTGGCATGATCTAGGCCTTATAAGAGCTAATTAGGTCCCAAATAGAGAGAAAATGTGGTTTTCAAGGGCTGGCAGTAGTATTATATTGTTTCTTTATACAAATACTTCTAATTAACCTTGTTTCTAGTCTTAATTGGGCAGTTTGACCAATAGTCAAATTTCAAGCCCCAATTGGCTTGATTTAGGCCTCATGCTTTAAATAGGGTCCAAATGGGGAGAAAATGTGATTTTCAAGAGCCGGGAGTACTATTATATAGTTTCTTTATACAATTAATACTAATTAAACTTGTTTTTAGTTTTAATTACGAAGTTTGACCAAAAGTTAAACTTTCAGCTCCAATTGGCCTGAAGTAGACCTTATAAGAGCCGAATAGTGCCCAAACAGGAAGAAAACGTAGTTTTCAAGAGCCGTGAGTGGTATTATATAGTTTTTATGTACAATTACTACTATTTAAACTAGTTTTTTATTCTTTATTGAGAAGTTTGACTAAAAGTCAAACTTTCAACCCCGATTGGCCTGAACTAGGCCATACAAGAGCCGAACGGGACCCAAACGGAGAGAAAACATGGTTTTCAAGAGCCGAGAGTAATATGACATAGTTTCTATGTACAATTATTACAAATTAACCTTGTTTCTAGTGTTAATTGGGAAGTCTGATATAAAGTAAAACTTTCAGCCCCGATTGGCATGATCTAGGCCTTATAAGAGCTAATTAGGTCCCAAATAGAGAGAAAATGTGGTTTTCAAGGGCTGGCAGTAGTATTATATTGTTTCTTTATACAAATACTTCTAATTAACCTTGTTTCTAGTCTTAATTGGGCAGTTTGACCAATAGTCAAATTTCAAGCCCCAATTGGCTTGATTTAGGCCTCATGCTTTAAATAGGGTCCAAATGGGGAGAAAATGTGATTTTCAAGAGCCGGGAGTACTATTATATAGTTTCTTTATACAATTAATACTAATTAAACTTGTTTTTAGTTTTAATTACGAAGTTTGACCAAAAGTTAAACTTTCAGCTCCAATTGGCCTGAAGTAGACCTTATAAGAGCCGAATAGTGCCCAAACAGGAAGAAAACGTAGTTTTCAAGAGCCGTGAGTGGTATTATATAGTTTTTATGTACAATTACTACTATTTAAACTAGTTTTTTATTCTTTATTGAGAAGTTTGACTAAAAGTCAAACTTTCAACCCCGATTGGCCTGAACTAGGCCATACAAGAGCCGAACGGGACCCAAACGGAGAGAAAACATGGTTTTCAAGAGCCGAGAGTAATATGACATAGTTTCTATGTACAATTATTACAAATTAACCTTGTTTCTAGTGTTAATTGGGAAGTCTGATATAAAGTAAAACTTTCAGCCCCGATTGGCATGATCTAGGCCTTATAAGAGCTAATTAGGTCCCAAATAGAGAGAAAATGTGGTTTTCAAGGGCTGGCAGTAGTATTATATTGTTTCTTTATACAAATACTTCTAATTAACCTTGTTTCTAGTCTTAATTGGGCAGTTTGACCAATAGTCAAATTTCAAGCCCCAATTGGCTTGATTTAGGCCTCATGCTTTAAATAGGGTCCAAATGGGGAGAAAATGTGATTTTCAAGAGCCGGGAGTACTATTATATAGTTTCTTTATACAATTAATACTAATTAAACTTGTTTTTAGTTTTAATTACGAAGTTTGACCAAAAGTTAAACTTTCAGCTCCAATTGGCCTGAAGTAGACCTTATAAGAGCCGAATAGTGCCCAAACAGGAAGAAAACGTAGTTTTCAAGAGCCGTGAGTGGTATTATATAGTTTTTATGTACAATTACTACTATTTAAACTAGTTTTTTATTCTTTATTGAGAAGTTTGACTTAAAGTCAAACTTTCAACCCCGATTGGCCTGAACTAGGCCATACAAGAGCCGAACGGGACCCAAACGGAGAGAAAACATGGTTTTCAAGAGCCGAGAGTAATATGACATAGTTTCTATGTACAATTATTACAAATTAACCTTGTTTCTAGTGTTAATTGGGAAGTCTGATATAAAGTAAAACTTTCAGCCCCGATTGGCATGATCTAGGCCTTATAAGAGCTAATTAGGTCCCAAATAGAGAGAAAATGTGGTTTTCAAGGGCTGGCAGTAGTATTATATTGTTTCTTTATACAAATACTTCTAATTAACCTTGTTTCTAGTCTTAATTGGGCAGTTTGACCAATAGTCAAATTTCAAGCCCCAATTGGCTTGATTTAGGCCTCATGCTTTAAATAGGGTCCAAATGGGGAGAAAATGTGATTTTCAAGAGCCGGGAGTACTATTATATAGTTTCTTTATACAATTAATACTAATTAAACTTGTTTTTAGTTTTAATTACGAAGTTTGACCAAAAGTTAAACTTTCAGCTCCAATTGGCCTGAAGTAGACCTTATAAGAGCCGAATAGTGCCCAAACAGGAAGAAAACGTAGTTTTCAAGAGCCGTGAGTGGTATTATATAGTTTTTATGTACAATTACTACTATTTAAACTAGTTTTTTATTCTTTATTGAGAAGTTTGACTAAAAGTCAAACTTTCAACCCCGATTGGCCTGAACTAGGCCATACAAGAGCCGAACGGGACCCAAACGGAGAGAAAACATGGTTTTCAAGAGCCGAGAGTAATATGACATAGTTTCTATGTACAATTATTACAAATTAACCTTGTTTCTAGTGTTAATTGGGAAGTCTGATATAAAGTAAAACTTTCAGCCCCGATTGGCATGATCTAGGCCTTATAAGAGCTAATTAGGTCCCAAATAGAGAGAAAATGTGGTTTTCAAGGGCTGGCAGTAGTATTATATTGTTTCTTTATACAAATACTTCTAATTAACCTTGTTTCTAGTCTTAATTGGGCAGTTTGACCAATAGTCAAATTTCAAGCCCCAATTGGCTTGATTTAGGCCTCATGCTTTAAATAGGGTCCAAATGGGGAGAAAATGTGATTTTCAAGAGCCGGGAGTACTATTATATAGTTTCTTTATACAATTAATACTAATTAAACTTGTTTTTAGTTTTAATTACGAAGTTTGACCAAAAGTTAAACTTTCAGCTCCAATTGGCCTGAAGTAGACCTTATAAGAGCCGAATAGTGCCCAAACAGGAAGAAAACGTAGTTTTCAAGAGCCGTGAGTGGTATTATATAGTTTTTATGTACAATTACTACTATTTAAACTAGTTTTTTATTCTTTATTGAGAAGTTTGACTAAAAGTCAAACTTTCAACCCCGATTGGCCTGAACTAGGCCATACAAGAGCCGAACGGGACCCAAACGGAGAGAAAACATGGTTTTCAAGAGCCGAGAGTAATATGACATAGTTTCTATGTACAATTATTACAAATTAACCTTGTTTCTAGTGTTAATTGGGAAGTCTGATATAAAGTAAAACTTTCAGCCCCGATTGGCATGATCTAGGCCTTATAAGAGCTAATTAGGTCCCAAATAGAGAGAAAATGTGGTTTTCAAGGGCTGGCAGTAGTATTATATTGTTTCTTTATACAAATACTTCTAATTAACCTTGTTTCTAGTCTTAATTGGGCAGTTTGACCAATAGTCAAATTTCAAGCCCCAATTGGCTTGATTTAGGCCTCATGCTTTAAATAGGGTCCAAATGGGGAGAAAATGTGATTTTCAAGAGCCGGGAGTACTATTATATAGTTTCTTTATACAATTAATACTAATTAAACTTGTTTTTAGTTTTAATTACGAAGTTTGACCAAAAGTTAAACTTTCAGCTCCAATTGGCCTGAAGTAGACCTTATAAGAGCCGAATAGTGCCCAAACAGGAAGAAAACGTAGTTTTCAAGAGCCGTGAGTGGTATTATATAGTTTTTATGTACAATTACTACTATTTAAACTAGTTTTTTATTCTTTATTGAGAAGTTTGACTTAAAGTCAAACTTTCAACCCCGATTGGCCTGAACTAGGCCATACAAGAGCCGAACGGGACCCAAACGGAGAGAAAACATGGTTTTCAAGAGCCGAGAGTAATATGACATAGTTTCTATGTACAATTATTACAAATTAACCTTGTTTCTAGTGTTAATTGGGAAGTCTGATATAAAGTAAAACTTTCAGCCCCGATTGGCATGATCTAGGCCTTATAAGAGCTAATTAGGTCCCAAATAGAGAGAAAATGTGGTTTTCAAGGGCTGGCAGTAGTATTATATTGTTTCTTTATACAAATACTTCTAATTAACCTTGTTTCTAGTCTTAATTGGGCAGTTTGACCAATAGTCAAATTTCAAGCCCCAATTGGCTTGATTTAGGCCTCATGCTTTAAATAGGGTCCAAATGGGGAGAAAATGTGATTTTCAAGAGCCGGGAGTACTATTATATAGTTTCTTTATACAATTAATACTAATTAAACTTGTTTTTAGTTTTAATTACGAAGTTTGACCAAAAGTTAAACTTTCAGCTCCAATTGGCCTGAAGTAGACCTTATAAGAGCCGAATAGTGCCCAAACAGGAAGAAAACGTAGTTTTCAAGAGCCGTGAGTGGTATTATATAGTTTTTATGTACAATTACTACTATTTAAACTAGTTTTTTATTCTTTATTGAGAAGTTTGACTAAAAGTCAAACTTTCAACCCCGATTGGCCTGAACTAGGCCATACAAGAGCCGAACGGGACCCAAACGGAGAGAAAACATGGTTTTCAAGAGCCGAGAGTAATATGACATAGTTTCTATGTACAATTATTACAAATTAACCTTGTTTCTAGTGTTAATTGGGAAGTCTGATATAAAGTAAAACTTTCAGCCCCGATTGGCATGATCTAGGCCTTATAAGAGCTAATTAGGTCCCAAATAGAGAGAAAATGTGGTTTTCAAGGGCTGGCAGTAGTATTATATTGTTTCTTTATACAAATACTTCTAATTAACCTTGTTTCTAGTCTTAATTGGGCAGTTTGACCAATAGTCAAATTTCAAGCCCCAATTGGCTTGATTTAGGCCTCATGCTTTAAATAGGGTCCAAATGGGGAGAAAATGTGATTTTCAAGAGCCGGGAGTACTATTATATAGTTTCTTTATACAATTAATACTAATTAAACTTGTTTTTAGTTTTAATTACGAAGTTTGACCAAAAGTTAAACTTTCAGCTCCAATTGGCCTGAAGTAGACCTTATAAGAGCCGAATAGTGCCCAAACAGGAAGAAAACGTAGTTTTCAAGAGCCGTGAGTGGTATTATATAGTTTTTATGTACAATTACTACTATTTAAACTAGTTTTTTATTCTTTATTGAGAAGTTTGACTAAAAGTCAAACTTTCAACCCCGATTGGCCTGAACTAGGCCATACAAGAGCCGAACGGGACCCAAACGGAGAGAAAACATGGTTTTCAAGAGCCGAGAGTAATATGACATAGTTTCTATGTACAATTATTACAAATTAACCTTGTTTCTAGTGTTAATTGGGAAGTCTGATATAAAGTAAAACTTTCAGCCCCGATTGGCATGATCTAGGCCTTATAAGAGCTAATTAGGTCCCAAATAGAGAGAAAATGTGGTTTTCAAGGGCTGGCAGTAGTATTATATTGTTTCTTTATACAAATACTTCTAATTAACCTTGTTTCTAGTCTTAATTGGGCAGTTTGACCAATAGTCAAATTTCAAGCCCCAATTGGCTTGATTTAGGCCTCATGCTTTAAATAGGGTCCAAATGGGGAGAAAATGTGATTTTCAAGAGCCGGGAGTACTATTATATAGTTTCTTTATACAATTAATACTAATTAAACTTGTTTTTAGTTTTAATTACGAAGTTTGACCAAAAGTTAAACTTTCAGCTCCAATTGGCCTGAAGTAGACCTTATAAGAGCCGAATAGTGCCCAAACAGGAAGAAAACGTAGTTTTCAAGAGCCGTGAGTGGTATTATATAGTTTTTATGTACAATTACTACTATTTAAACTAGTTTTTTATTCTTTATTGAGAAGTTTGACTAAAAGTCAAACTTTCAACCCCGATTGGCCTGAACTAGGCCATACAAGAGCCGAACGGGACCCAAACGGAGAGAAAACATGGTTTTCAAGAGCCGAGAGTAATATGACATAGTTTCTATGTACAATTATTACAAATTAACCTTGTTTCTAGTGTTAATTGGGAAGTCTGATATAAAGTAAAACTTTCAGCCCCGATTGGCATGATCTAGGCCTTATAAGAGCTAATTAGGTCCCAAATAGAGAGAAAATGTGGTTTTCAAGGGCTGGCAGTAGTATTATATTGTTTCTTTATACAAATACTTCTAATTAACCTTGTTTCTAGTCTTAATTGGGCAGTTTGACCAATAGTCAAATTTCAAGCCCCAATTGGCTTGATTTAGGCCTCATGCTTTAAATAGGGTCCAAATGGGGAGAAAATGTGATTTTCAAGAGCCGGGAGTACTATTATATAGTTTCTTTATACAATTAATACTAATTAAACTTGTTTTTAGTTTTAATTACGAAGTTTGACCAAAAGTTAAACTTTCAGCTCCAATTGGCCTGAAGTAGACCTTATAAGAGCCGAATAGTGCCCAAACAGGAAGAAAACGTAGTTTTCAAGAGCCGTGAGTGGTATTATATAGTTTTTATGTACAATTACTACTATTTAAACTAGTTTTTTATTCTTTATTGAGAAGTTTGACTAAAAGTCAAACTTTCAACCCCGATTGGCCTGAACTAGGCCATACAAGAGCCGAACGGGACCCAAACGGAGAGAAAACATGGTTTTCAAGAGCCGAGAGTAATATGACATAGTTTCTATGTACAATTATTACAAATTAACCTTGTTTCTAGTGTTAATTGGGAAGTCTGATATAAAGTAAAACTTTCAGCCCCGATTGGCATGATCTAGGCCTTATAAGAGCTAATTAGGTCCCAAATAGAGAGAAAATGTGGTTTTCAAGGGCTGGCAGTAGTATTATATTGTTTCTTTATACAAATACTTCTAATTAACCTTGTTTCTAGTCTTAATTGGGCAGTTTGACCAATAGTCAAATTTCAAGCCCCAATTGGCTTGATTTAGGCCTCATGCTTTAAATAGGGTCCAAATGGGGAGAAAATGTGATTTTCAAGAGCCGGGAGTACTATTATATAGTTTCTTTATACAATTAATACTAATTAAACTTGTTTTTAGTTTTAATTACGAAGTTTGACCAAAAGTTAAACTTTCAGCTCCAATTGGCCTGAAGTAGACCTTATAAGAGCCGAATAGTGCCCAAACAGGAAGAAAACGTAGTTTTCAAGAGCCGTGAGTGGTATTATATAGTTTTTATGTACAATTACTACTATTTAAACTAGTTTTTTATTCTTTATTGAGAAGTTTGACTAAAAGTCAAACTTTCAACCCCGATTGGCCTGAACTAGGCCATACAAGAGCCGAACGGGACCCAAACGGAGAGAAAACATGGTTTTCAAGAGCCGAGAGTAATATGACATAGTTTCTATGTACAATTATTACAAATTAACCTTGTTTCTAGTGTTAATTGGGAAGTCTGATATAAAGTAAAACTTTCAGCCCCGATTGGCATGATCTAGGCCTTATAAGAGCTAATTAGGTCCCAAATAGAGAGAAAATGTGGTTTTCAAGGGCTGGCAGTAGTATTATATTGTTTCTTTATACAAATACTTCTAATTAACCTTGTTTCTAGTCTTAATTGGGCAGTTTGACCAATAGTCAAATTTCAAGCCCCAATTGGCTTGATTTAGGCCTCATGCTTTAAATAGGGTCCAAATGGGGAGAAAATGTGATTTTCAAGAGCCGGGAGTACTATTATATAGTTTCTTTATACAATTAATACTAATTAAACTTGTTTTTAGTTTTAATTACGAAGTTTGACCAAAAGTTAAACTTTCAGCTCCAATTGGCCTGAAGTAGACCTTATAAGAGCCGAATAGTGCCCAAACAGGAAGAAAACGTAGTTTTCAAGAGCCGTGAGTGGTATTATATAGTTTTTATGTACAATTACTACTATTTAAACTAGTTTTTTATTCTTTATTGAGAAGTTTGACTAAAAGTCAAACTTTCAACCCCGATTGGCCTGAACTAGGCCATACAAGAGCCGAACGGGACCCAAACGGAGAGAAAACATGGTTTTCAAGAGCCGAGAGTAATATGACATAGTTTCTATGTACAATTATTACAAATTAACCTTGTTTCTAGTGTTAATTGGGAAGTCTGATATAAAGTAAAACTTTCAGCCCCGATTGGCATGATCTAGGCCTTATAAGAGCTAATTAGGTCCCAAATAGAGAGAAAATGTGGTTTTCAAGGGCTGGCAGTAGTATTATATTGTTTCTTTATACAAATACTTCTAATTAACCTTGTTTCTAGTCTTAATTGGGCAGTTTGACCAATAGTCAAATTTCAAGCCCCAATTGGCTTGATTTAGGCCTCATGCTTTAAATAGGGTCCAAATGGGGAGAAAATGTGATTTTCAAGAGCCGGGAGTACTATTATATAGTTTCTTTATACAATTAATACTAATTAAACTTGTTTTTAGTTTTAATTACGAAGTTTGACCAAAAGTTAAACTTTCAGCTCCAATTGGCCTGAAGTAGACCTTATAAGAGCCGAATAGTGCCCAAACAGGAAGAAAACGTAGTTTTCAAGAGCCGTGAGTGGTATTATATAGTTTTTATGTACAATTACTACTATTTAAACTAGTTTTTTATTCTTTATTGAGAAGTTTGACTAAAAGTCAAACTTTCAACCCCGATTGGCCTGAACTAGGCCATACAAGAGCCGAACGGGACCCAAACGGAGAGAAAACATGGTTTTCAAGAGCCGAGAGTAATATGACATAGTTTCTATGTACAATTATTACAAATTAACCTTGTTTCTAGTGTTAATTGGGAAGTCTGATATAAAGTAAAACTTTCAGCCCCGATTGGCATGATCTAGGCCTTATAAGAGCTAATTAGGTCCCAAATAGAGAGAAAATGTGGTTTTCAAGGGCTGGCAGTAGTATTATATTGTTTCTTTATACAAATACTTCTAATTAACCTTGTTTCTAGTCTTAATTGGGCAGTTTGACCAATAGTCAAATTTCAAGCCCCAATTGGCTTGATTTAGGCCTCATGCTTTAAATAGGGTCCAAATGGGGAGAAAATGTGATTTTCAAGAGCCGGGAGTACTATTATATAGTTTCTTTATACAATTAATACTAATTAAACTTGTTTTTAGTTTTAATTACGAAGTTTGACCAAAAGTTAAACTTTCAGCTCCAATTGGCCTGAAGTAGACCTTATAAGAGCCGAATAGTGCCCAAACAGGAAGAAAACGTAGTTTTCAAGAGCCGTGAGTGGTATTATATAGTTTTTATGTACAATTACTACTATTTAAACTAGTTTTTTATTCTTTATTGAGAAGTTTGACTTAAAGTCAAACTTTCAACCCCGATTGGCCTGAACTAGGCCATACAAGAGCCGAACGGGACCCAAACGGAGAGAAAACATGGTTTTCAAGAGCCGAGAGTAATATGACATAGTTTCTATGTACAATTATTACAAATTAACCTTGTTTCTAGTGTTAATTGGGAAGTCTGATATAAAGTAAAACTTTCAGCCCCGATTGGCATGATCTAGGCCTTATAAGAGCTAATTAGGTCCCAAATAGAGAGAAAATGTGGTTTTCAAGGGCTGGCAGTAGTATTATATTGTTTCTTTATACAAATACTTCTAATTAACCTTGTTTCTAGTCTTAATTGGGCAGTTTGACCAATAGTCAAATTTCAAGCCCCAATTGGCTTGATTTAGGCCTCATGCTTTAAATAGGGTCCAAATGGGGAGAAAATGTGATTTTCAAGAGCCGGGAGTACTATTATATAGTTTCTTTATACAATTAATACTAATTAAACTTGTTTTTAGTTTTAATTACGAAGTTTGACCAAAAGTTAAACTTTCAGCTCCAATTGGCCTGAAGTAGACCTTATAAGAGCCGAATAGTGCCCAAACAGGAAGAAAACGTAGTTTTCAAGAGCCGTGAGTGGTATTATATAGTTTTTATGTACAATTACTACTATTTAAACTAGTTTTTTATTCTTTATTGAGAAGTTTGACTAAAAGTCAAACTTTCAACCCCGATTGGCCTGAACTAGGCCATACAAGAGCCGAACGGGACCCAAACGGAGAGAAAACATGGTTTTCAAGAGCCGAGAGTAATATGACATAGTTTCTATGTACAATTATTACAAATTAACCTTGTTTCTAGTGTTAATTGGGAAGTCTGATATAAAGTAAAACTTTCAGCCCCGATTGGCATGATCTAGGCCTTATAAGAGCTAATTAGGTCCCAAATAGAGAGAAAATGTGGTTTTCAAGGGCTGGCAGTAGTATTATATTGTTTCTTTATACAAATACTTCTAATTAACCTTGTTTCTAGTCTTAATTGGGCAGTTTGACCAATAGTCAAATTTCAAGCCCCAATTGGCTTGATTTAGGCCTCATGCTTTAAATAGGGTCCAAATGGGGAGAAAATGTGATTTTCAAGAGCCGGGAGTACTATTATATAGTTTCTTTATACAATTAATACTAATTAAACTTGTTTTTAGTTTTAATTACGAAGTTTGACCAAAAGTTAAACTTTCAGCTCCAATTGGCCTGAAGTAGACCTTATAAGAGCCGAATAGTGCCCAAACAGGAAGAAAACGTAGTTTTCAAGAGCCGTGAGTGGTATTATATAGTTTTTATGTACAATTACTACTATTTAAACTAGTTTTTTATTCTTTATTGAGAAGTTTGACTAAAAGTCAAACTTTCAACCCCGATTGGCCTGAACTAGGCCATACAAGAGCCGAACGGGACCCAAACGGAGAGAAAACATGGTTTTCAAGAGCCGAGAGTAATATGACATAGTTTCTATGTACAATTATTACAAATTAACCTTGTTTCTAGTGTTAATTGGGAAGTCTGATATAAAGTAAAACTTTCAGCCCCGATTGGCATGATCTAGGCCTTATAAGAGCTAATTAGGTCCCAAATAGAGAGAAAATGTGGTTTTCAAGGGCTGGCAGTAGTATTATATTGTTTCTTTATACAAATACTTCTAATTAACCTTGTTTCTAGTCTTAATTGGGCAGTTTGACCAATAGTCAAATTTCAAGCCCCAATTGGCTTGATTTAGGCCTCATGCTTTAAATAGGGTCCAAATGGGGAGAAAATGTGATTTTCAAGAGCCGGGAGTACTATTATATAGTTTCTTTATACAATTAATACTAATTAAACTTGTTTTTAGTTTTAATTACGAAGTTTGACCAAAAGTTAAACTTTCAGCTCCAATTGGCCTGAAGTAGACCTTATAAGAGCCGAATAGTGCCCAAACAGGAAGAAAACGTAGTTTTCAAGAGCCGTGAGTGGTATTATATAGTTTTTATGTACAATTACTACTATTTAAACTAGTTTTTTATTCTTTATTGAGAAGTTTGACTAAAAGTCAAACTTTCAACCCCGATTGGCCTGAACTAGGCCATACAAGAGCCGAACGGGACCCAAACGGAGAGAAAACATGGTTTTCAAGAGCCGAGAGTAATATGACATAGTTTCTATGTACAATTATTACAAATTAACCTTGTTTCTAGTGTTAATTGGGAAGTCTGATATAAAGTAAAACTTTCAGCCCCGATTGGCATGATCTAGGCCTTATAAGAGCTAATTAGGTCCCAAATAGAGAGAAAATGTGGTTTTCAAGGGCTGGCAGTAGTATTATATTGTTTCTTTATACAAATACTTCTAATTAACCTTGTTTCTAGTCTTAATTGGGCAGTTTGACCAATAGTCAAATTTCAAGCCCCAATTGGCTTGATTTAGGCCTCATGCTTTAAATAGGGTCCAAATGGGGAGAAAATGTGATTTTCAAGAGCCGGGAGTACTATTATATAGTTTCTTTATACAATTAATACTAATTAAACTTGTTTTTAGTTTTAATTACGAAGTTTGACCAAAAGTTAAACTTTCAGCTCCAATTGGCCTGAAGTAGACCTTATAAGAGCCGAATAGTGCCCAAACAGGAAGAAAACGTAGTTTTCAAGAGCCGTGAGTGGTATTATATAGTTTTTATGTACAATTACTACTATTTAAACTAGTTTTTTATTCTTTATTGAGAAGTTTGACTAAAAGTCAAACTTTCAACCCCGATTGGCCTGAACTAGGCCATACAAGAGCCGAACGGGACCCAAACGGAGAGAAAACATGGTTTTCAAGAGCCGAGAGTAATATGACATAGTTTCTATGTACAATTATTACAAATTAACCTTGTTTCTAGTGTTAATTGGGAAGTCTGATATAAAGTAAAACTTTCAGCCCCGATTGGCATGATCTAGGCCTTATAAGAGCTAATTAGGTCCCAAATAGAGAGAAAATGTGGTTTTCAAGGGCTGGCAGTAGTATTATATTGTTTCTTTATACAAATACTTCTAATTAACCTTGTTTCTAGTCTTAATTGGGCAGTTTGACCAATAGTCAAATTTCAAGCCCCAATTGGCTTGATTTAGGCCTCATGCTTTAAATAGGGTCCAAATGGGGAGAAAATGTGATTTTCAAGAGCCGGGAGTACTATTATATAGTTTCTTTATACAATTAATACTAATTAAACTTGTTTTTAGTTTTAATTACGAAGTTTGACCAAAAGTTAAACTTTCAGCTCCAATTGGCCTGAAGTAGACCTTATAAGAGCCGAATAGTGCCCAAACAGGAAGAAAACGTAGTTTTCAAGAGCCGTGAGTGGTATTATATAGTTTTTATGTACAATTACTACTATTTAAACTAGTTTTTTATTCTTTATTGAGAAGTTTGACTAAAAGTCAAACTTTCAACCCCGATTGGCCTGAACTAGGCCATACAAGAGCCGAACGGGACCCAAACGGAGAGAAAACATGGTTTTCAAGAGCCGAGAGTAATATGACATAGTTTCTATGTACAATTATTACAAATTAACCTTGTTTCTAGTGTTAATTGGGAAGTCTGATATAAAGTAAAACTTTCAGCCCCGATTGGCATGATCTAGGCCTTATAAGAGCTAATTAGGTCCCAAATAGAGAGAAAATGTGGTTTTCAAGGGCTGGCAGTAGTATTATATTGTTTCTTTATACAAATACTTCTAATTAACCTTGTTTCTAGTCTTAATTGGGCAGTTTGACCAATAGTCAAATTTCAAGCCCCAATTGGCTTGATTTAGGCCTCATGCTTTAAATAGGGTCCAAATGGGGAGAAAATGTGATTTTCAAGAGCCGGGAGTACTATTATATAGTTTCTTTATACAATTAATACTAATTAAACTTGTTTTTAGTTTTAATTACGAAGTTTGACCAAAAGTTAAACTTTCAGCTCCAATTGGCCTGAAGTAGACCTTATAAGAGCCGAATAGTGCCCAAACAGGAAGAAAACGTAGTTTTCAAGAGCCGTGAGTGGTATTATATAGTTTTTATGTACAATTACTACTATTTAAACTAGTTTTTTATTCTTTATTGAGAAGTTTGACTAAAAGTCAAACTTTCAACCCCGATTGGCCTGAACTAGGCCATACAAGAGCCGAACGGGACCCAAACGGAGAGAAAACATGGTTTTCAAGAGCCGAGAGTAATATGACATAGTTTCTATGTACAATTATTACAAATTAACCTTGTTTCTAGTGTTAATTGGGAAGTCTGATATAAAGTAAAACTTTCAGCCCCGATTGGCATGATCTAGGCCTTATAAGAGCTAATTAGGTCCCAAATAGAGAGAAAATGTGGTTTTCAAGGGCTGGCAGTAGTATTATATTGTTTCTTTATACAAATACTTCTAATTAACCTTGTTTCTAGTCTTAATTGGGCAGTTTGACCAATAGTCAAATTTCAAGCCCCAATTGGCTTGATTTAGGCCTCATGCTTTAAATAGGGTCCAAATGGGGAGAAAATGTGATTTTCAAGAGCCGGGAGTACTATTATATAGTTTCTTTATACAATTAATACTAATTAAACTTGTTTTTAGTTTTAATTACGAAGTTTGACCAAAAGTTAAACTTTCAGCTCCAATTGGCCTGAAGTAGACCTTATAAGAGCCGAATAGTGCCCAAACAGGAAGAAAACGTAGTTTTCAAGAGCCGTGAGTGGTATTATATAGTTTTTATGTACAATTACTACTATTTAAACTAGTTTTTTATTCTTTATTGAGAAGTTTGACTAAAAGTCAAACTTTCAACCCCGATTGGCCTGAACTAGGCCATACAAGAGCCGAACGGGACCCAAACGGAGAGAAAACATGGTTTTCAAGAGCCGAGAGTAATATGACATAGTTTCTATGTACAATTATTACAAATTAACCTTGTTTCTAGTGTTAATTGGGAAGTCTGATATAAAGTAAAACTTTCAGCCCCGATTGGCATGATCTAGGCCTTATAAGAGCTAATTAGGTCCCAAATAGAGAGAAAATGTGGTTTTCAAGGGCTGGCAGTAGTATTATATTGTTTCTTTATACAAATACTTCTAATTAACCTTGTTTCTAGTCTTAATTGGGCAGTTTGACCAATAGTCAAATTTCAAGCCCCAATTGGCTTGATTTAGGCCTCATGCTTTAAATAGGGTCCAAATGGGGAGAAAATGTGATTTTCAAGAGCCGGGAGTACTATTATATAGTTTCTTTATACAATTAATACTAATTAAACTTGTTTTTAGTTTTAATTACGAAGTTTGACCAAAAGTTAAACTTTCAGCTCCAATTGGCCTGAAGTAGACCTTATAAGAGCCGAATAGTGCCCAAACAGGAAGAAAACGTAGTTTTCAAGAGCCGTGAGTGGTATTATATAGTTTTTATGTACAATTACTACTATTTAAACTAGTTTTTTATTCTTTATTGAGAAGTTTGACTAAAAGTCAAACTTTCAACCCCGATTGGCCTGAACTAGGCCATACAAGAGCCGAACGGGACCCAAACGGAGAGAAAACATGGTTTTCAAGAGCCGAGAGTAATATGACATAGTTTCTATGTACAATTATTACAAATTAACCTTGTTTCTAGTGTTAATTGGGAAGTCTGATATAAAGTAAAACTTTCAGCCCCGATTGGCATGATCTAGGCCTTATAAGAGCTAATTAGGTCCCAAATAGAGAGAAAATGTGGTTTTCAAGGGCTGGCAGTAGTATTATATTGTTTCTTTATACAAATACTTCTAATTAACCTTGTTTCTAGTCTTAATTGGGCAGTTTGACCAATAGTCAAATTTCAAGCCCCAATTGGCTTGATTTAGGCCTCATGCTTTAAATAGGGTCCAAATGGGGAGAAAATGTGATTTTCAAGAGCCGGGAGTACTATTATATAGTTTCTTTATACAATTAATACTAATTAAACTTGTTTTTAGTTTTAATTACGAAGTTTGACCAAAAGTTAAACTTTCAGCTCCAATTGGCCTGAAGTAGACCTTATAAGAGCCGAATAGTGCCCAAACAGGAAGAAAACGTAGTTTTCAAGAGCCGTGAGTGGTATTATATAGTTTTTATGTACAATTACTACTATTTAAACTAGTTTTTTATTCTTTATTGAGAAGTTTGACTAAAAGTCAAACTTTCAACCCCGATTGGCCTGAACTAGGCCATACAAGAGCCGAACGGGACCCAAACGGAGAGAAAACATGGTTTTCAAGAGCCGAGAGTAATATGACATAGTTTCTATGTACAATTATTACAAATTAACCTTGTTTCTAGTGTTAATTGGGAAGTCTGATATAAAGTAAAACTTTCAGCCCCGATTGGCATGATCTAGGCCTTATAAGAGCTAATTAGGTCCCAAATAGAGAGAAAATGTGGTTTTCAAGGGCTGGCAGTAGTATTATATTGTTTCTTTATACAAATACTTCTAATTAACCTTGTTTCTAGTCTTAATTGGGCAGTTTGACCAATAGTCAAATTTCAAGCCCCAATTGGCTTGATTTAGGCCTCATGCTTTAAATAGGGTCCAAATGGGGAGAAAATGTGATTTTCAAGAGCCGGGAGTACTATTATATAGTTTCTTTATACAATTAATACTAATTAAACTTGTTTTTAGTTTTAATTACGAAGTTTGACCAAAAGTTAAACTTTCAGCTCCAATTGGCCTGAAGTAGACCTTATAAGAGCCGAATAGTGCCCAAACAGGAAGAAAACGTAGTTTTCAAGAGCCGTGAGTGGTATTATATAGTTTTTATGTACAATTACTACTATTTAAACTAGTTTTTTATTCTTTATTGAGAAGTTTGACTAAAAGTCAAACTTTCAACCCCGATTGGCCTGAACTAGGCCATACAAGAGCCGAACGGGACCCAAACGGAGAGAAAACATGGTTTTCAAGAGCCGAGAGTAATATGACATAGTTTCTATGTACAATTATTACAAATTAACCTTGTTTCTAGTGTTAATTGGGAAGTCTGATATAAAGTAAAACTTTCAGCCCCGATTGGCATGATCTAGGCCTTATAAGAGCTAATTAGGTCCCAAATAGAGAGAAAATGTGGTTTTCAAGGGCTGGCAGTAGTATTATATTGTTTCTTTATACAAATACTTCTAATTAACCTTGTTTCTAGTCTTAATTGGGCAGTTTGACCAATAGTCAAATTTCAAGCCCCAATTGGCTTGATTTAGGCCTCATGCTTTAAATAGGGTCCAAATGGGGAGAAAATGTGATTTTCAAGAGCCGGGAGTACTATTATATAGTTTCTTTATACAATTAATACTAATTAAACTTGTTTTTAGTTTTAATTACGAAGTTTGACCAAAAGTTAAACTTTCAGCTCCAATTGGCCTGAAGTAGACCTTATAAGAGCCGAATAGTGCCCAAACAGGAAGAAAACGTAGTTTTCAAGAGCCGTGAGTGGTATTATATAGTTTTTATGTACAATTACTACTATTTAAACTAGTTTTTTATTCTTTATTGAGAAGTTTGACTAAAAGTCAAACTTTCAACCCCGATTGGCCTGAACTAGGCCATACAAGAGCCGAACGGGACCCAAACGGAGAGAAAACATGGTTTTCAAGAGCCGAGAGTAATATGACATAGTTTCTATGTACAATTATTACAAATTAACCTTGTTTCTAGTGTTAATTGGGAAGTCTGATATAAAGTAAAACTTTCAGCCCCGATTGGCATGATCTAGGCCTTATAAGAGCTAATTAGGTCCCAAATAGAGAGAAAATGTGGTTTTCAAGGGCTGGCAGTAGTATTATATTGTTTCTTTATACAAATACTTCTAATTAACCTTGTTTCTAGTCTTAATTGGGCAGTTTGACCAATAGTCAAATTTCAAGCCCCAATTGGCTTGATTTAGGCCTCATGCTTTAAATAGGGTCCAAATGGGGAGAAAATGTGATTTTCAAGAGCCGGGAGTACTATTATATAGTTTCTTTATACAATTAATACTAATTAAACTTGTTTTTAGTTTTAATTACGAAGTTTGACCAAAAGTTAAACTTTCAGCTCCAATTGGCCTGAAGTAGACCTTATAAGAGCCGAATAGTGCCCAAACAGGAAGAAAACGTAGTTTTCAAGAGCCGTGAGTGGTATTATATAGTTTTTATGTACAATTACTACTATTTAAACTAGTTTTTTTATTCTTTATTGAGAAGTTTGACTAAAGTCAAACTTTCAACCCCGATTGGCCTGAACTAGGCCATACAAGAGCCGAACGGGACCCAAACGGAGAGAAAACATGGTTTTCAAGAGCCGAGAGTAATATGACATAGTTTCTATGTACAATTATTACAAATTAACCTTGTTTCTAGTGTTAATTGGGAAGTCTGATATAAAGTAAAACTTTCAGCCCCGATTGGCATGATCTAGGCCTTATAAGAGCTAATTAGGTCCCAAATAGAGAGAAAATGTGGTTTTCAAGGGCTGGCAGTAGTATTATATTGTTTCTTTATACAAATACTTCTAATTAACCTTGTTTCTAGTCTTAATTGGGCAGTTTGACCAATAGTCAAATTTCAAGCCCCAATTGGCTTGATTTAGGCCTCATGCTTTAAATAGGGTCCAAATGGGGAGAAAATGTGATTTTCAAGAGCCGGGAGTACTATTATATAGTTTCTTTATACAATTAATACTAATTAAACTTGTTTTTAGTTTTAATTACGAAGTTTGACCAAAAGTTAAACTTTCAGCTCCAATTGGCCTGAAGTAGACCTTATAAGAGCCGAATAGTGCCCAAACAGGAAGAAAACGTAGTTTTCAAGAGCCGTGAGTGGTATTATATAGTTTTTATGTACAATTACTACTATTTAAACTAGTTTTTTATTCTTTATTGAGAAGTTTGACTAAAAGTCAAACTTTCAACCCCGATTGGCCTGAACTAGGCCATACAAGAGCCGAACGGGACCCAAACGGAGAGAAAACATGGTTTTCAAGAGCCGAGAGTAATATGACATAGTTTCTATGTACAATTATTACAAATTAACCTTGTTTCTAGTGTTAATTGGGAAGTCTGATATAAAGTAAAACTTTCAGCCCCGATTGGCATGATCTAGGCCTTATAAGAGCTAATTAGGTCCCAAATAGAGAGAAAATGTGGTTTTCAAGGGCTGGCAGTAGTATTATATTGTTTCTTTATACAAATACTTCTAATTAACCTTGTTTCTAGTCTTAATTGGGCAGTTTGACCAATAGTCAAATTTCAAGCCCCAATTGGCTTGATTTAGGCCTCATGCTTTAAATAGGGTCCAAATGGGGAGAAAATGTGATTTTCAAGAGCCGGGAGTACTATTATATAGTTTCTTTATACAATTAATACTAATTAAACTTGTTTTTAGTTTTAATTACGAAGTTTGACCAAAAGTTAAACTTTCAGCTCCAATTGGCCTGAAGTAGACCTTATAAGAGCCGAATAGTGCCCAAACAGGAAGAAAACGTAGTTTTCAAGAGCCGTGAGTGGTATTATATAGTTTTTATGTACAATTACTACTATTTAAACTAGTTTTTTATTCTTTATTGAGAAGTTTGACTAAAAGTCAAACTTTCAACCCCGATTGGCCTGAACTAGGCCATACAAGAGCCGAACGGGACCCAAACGGAGAGAAAACATGGTTTTCAAGAGCCGAGAGTAATATGACATAGTTTCTATGTACAATTATTACAAATTAACCTTGTTTCTAGTGTTAATTGGGAAGTCTGATATAAAGTAAAACTTTCAGCCCCGATTGGCATGATCTAGGCCTTATAAGAGCTAATTAGGTCCCAAATAGAGAGAAAATGTGGTTTTCAAGGGCTGGCAGTAGTATTATATTGTTTCTTTATACAAATACTTCTAATTAACCTTGTTTCTAGTCTTAATTGGGCAGTTTGACCAATAGTCAAATTTCAAGCCCCAATTGGCTTGATTTAGGCCTCATGCTTTAAATAGGGTCCAAATGGGGAGAAAATGTGATTTTCAAGAGCCGGGAGTACTATTATATAGTTTCTTTATACAATTAATACTAATTAAACTTGTTTTTAGTTTTAATTACGAAGTTTGACCAAAAGTTAAACTTTCAGCTCCAATTGGCCTGAAGTAGACCTTATAAGAGCCGAATAGTGCCCAAACAGGAAGAAAACGTAGTTTTCAAGAGCCGTGAGTGGTATTATATAGTTTTTATGTACAATTACTACTATTTAAACTAGTTTTTTATTCTTTATTGAGAAGTTTGACTAAAGTCAAACTTTCAACCCCGATTGGCCTGAACTAGGCCATACAAGAGCCGAACGGGACCCAAACGGAGAGAAAACATGGTTTTCAAGAGCCGAGAGTAATATGACATAGTTTCTATGTACAATTATTACAAATTAACCTTGTTTCTAGTGTTAATTGGGAAGTCTGATATAAAGTAAAACTTTCAGCCCCGATTGGCATGATCTAGGCCTTATAAGAGCTAATTAGGTCCCAAATAGAGAGAAAATGTGGTTTTCAAGGGCTGGCAGTAGTATTATATTGTTTCTTTATACAAATACTTCTAATTAACCTTGTTTCTAGTCTTAATTGGGCAGTTTGACCAATAGTCAAATTTCAAGCCCCAATTGGCTTGATTTAGGCCTCATGCTTTAAATAGGGTCCAAATGGGGAGAAAATGTGATTTTCAAGAGCCGGGAGTACTATTATATAGTTTCTTTATACAATTAATACTAATTAAACTTGTTTTTAGTTTTAATTACGAAGTTTGACCAAAAGTTAAACTTTCAGCTCCAATTGGCCTGAAGTAGACCTTATAAGAGCCGAATAGTGCCCAAACAGGAAGAAAACGTAGTTTTCAAGAGCCGTGAGTGGTATTATATAGTTTTTATGTACAATTACTACTATTTAAACTAGTTTTTTATTCTTTATTGAGAAGTTTGACTAAAGTCAAACTTTCAACCCCGATTGGCCTGAACTAGGCCATACAAGAGCCGAACGGGACCCAAACGGAGAGAAAACATGGTTTTCAAGAGCCGAGAGTAATATGACATAGTTTCTATGTACAATTATTACAAATTAACCTTGTTTCTAGTGTTAATTGGGAAGTCTGATATAAAGTAAAACTTTCAGCCCCGATTGGCATGATCTAGGCCTTATAAGAGCTAATTAGGTCCCAAATAGAGAGAAAATGTGGTTTTCAAGGGCTGGCAGTAGTATTATATTGTTTCTTTATACAAATACTTCTAATTAACCTTGTTTCTAGTCTTAATTGGGCAGTTTGACCAATAGTCAAATTTCAAGCCCCAATTGGCTTGATTTAGGCCTCATGCTTTAAATAGGGTCCAAATGGGGAGAAAATGTGATTTTCAAGAGCCGGGAGTACTATTATATAGTTTCTTTATACAATTAATACTAATTAAACTTGTTTTTAGTTTTAATTACGAAGTTTGACCAAAGTTAAACTTTCAGCTCCAATTGGCCTGAAGTAGACCTTATAAGAGCCGAATAGTGCCCAAACAGGAAGAAAACGTAGTTTTCAAGAGCCGTGAGTGGTATTATATAGTTTTTATGTACAATTACTACTATTTAAACTAGTTTTTTATTCTTTATTGAGAAGTTTGACTAAAAGTCAAACTTTCAACCCCGATTGGCCTGAACTAGGCCATACAAGAGCCGAACGGGACCCAAACGGAGAGAAAACATGGTTTTCAAGAGCCGAGAGTAATATGACATAGTTTCTATGTACAATTATTACAAATTAACCTTGTTTCTAGTGTTAATTGGGAAGTCTGATATAAAGTAAAACTTTCAGCCCCGATTGGCATGATCTAGGCCTTATAAGAGCTAATTAGGTCCCAAATAGAGAGAAAATGTGGTTTTCAAGGGCTGGCAGTAGTATTATATTGTTTCTTTATACAAATACTTCTAATTAACCTTGTTTCTAGTCTTAATTGGGCAGTTTGACCAATAGTCAAATTTCAAGCCCCAATTGGCTTGATTTAGGCCTCATGCTTTAAATAGGGTCCAAATGGGGAGAAAATGTGATTTTCAAGAGCCGGGAGTACTATTATATAGTTTCTTTATACAATTAATACTAATTAAACTTGTTTTTAGTTTTAATTACGAAGTTTGACCAAAAGTTAAACTTTCAGCTCCAATTGGCCTGAAGTAGACCTTATAAGAGCCGAATAGTGCCCAAACAGGAAGAAAACGTAGTTTTCAAGAGCCGTGAGTGGTATTATATAGTTTTTATGTACAATTACTACTATTTAAACTAGTTTTTTATTCTTTATTGAGAAGTTTGACTAAAAGTCAAACTTTCAACCCCGATTGGCCTGAACTAGGCCATACAAGAGCCGAACGGGACCCAAACGGAGAGAAAACATGGTTTTCAAGAGCCGAGAGTAATATGACATAGTTTCTATGTACAATTATTACAAATTAACCTTGTTTCTAGTGTTAATTGGGAAGTCTGATATAAAGTAAAACTTTCAGCCCCGATTGGCATGATCTAGGCCTTATAAGAGCTAATTAGGTCCCAAATAGAGAGAAAATGTGGTTTTCAAGGGCTGGCAGTAGTATTATATTGTTTCTTTATACAAATACTTCTAATTAACCTTGTTTCTAGTCTTAATTGGGCAGTTTGACCAATAGTCAAATTTCAAGCCCCAATTGGCTTGATTTAGGCCTCATGCTTTAAATAGGGTCCAAATGGGGAGAAAATGTGATTTTCAAGAGCCGGGAGTACTATTATATAGTTTCTTTATACAATTAATACTAATTAAACTTGTTTTTAGTTTTAATTACGAAGTTTGACCAAAAGTTAAACTTTCAGCTCCAATTGGCCTGAAGTAGACCTTATAAGAGCCGAATAGTGCCCAAACAGGAAGAAAACGTAGTTTTCAAGAGCCGTGAGTGGTATTATATAGTTTTTATGTACAATTACTACTATTTAAACTAGTTTTTTATTCTTTATTGAGAAGTTTGACTAAAAGTCAAACTTTCAACCCCGATTGGCCTGAACTAGGCCATACAAGAGCCGAACGGGACCCAAACGGAGAGAAAACATGGTTTTCAAGAGCCGAGAGTAATATGACATAGTTTCTATGTACAATTATTACAAATTAACCTTGTTTCTAGTGTTAATTGGGAAGTCTGATATAAAGTAAAACTTTCAGCCCCGATTGGCATGATCTAGGCCTTATAAGAGCTAATTAGGTCCCAAATAGAGAGAAAATGTGGTTTTCAAGGGCTGGCAGTAGTATTATATTGTTTCTTTATACAAATACTTCTAATTAACCTTGTTTCTAGTCTTAATTGGGCAGTTTGACCAATAGTCAAATTTCAAGCCCCAATTGGCTTGATTTAGGCCTCATGCTTTAAATAGGGTCCAAATGGGGAGAAAATGTGATTTTCAAGAGCCGGGAGTACTATTATATAGTTTCTTTATACAATTAATACTAATTAAACTTGTTTTTAGTTTTAATTACGAAGTTTGACCAAAAGTTAAACTTTCAGCTCCAATTGGCCTGAAGTAGACCTTATAAGAGCCGAATAGTGCCCAAACAGGAAGAAAACGTAGTTTTCAAGAGCCGTGAGTGGTATTATATAGTTTTTATGTACAATTACTACTATTTAAACTAGTTTTTTATTCTTTATTGAGAAGTTTGACTAAAAGTCAAACTTTCAACCCCGATTGGCCTGAACTAGGCCATACAAGAGCCGAACGGGACCCAAACGGAGAGAAAACATGGTTTTCAAGAGCCGAGAGTAATATGACATAGTTTCTATGTACAATTATTACAAATTAACCTTGTTTCTAGTGTTAATTGGGAAGTCTGATATAAAGTAAAACTTTCAGCCCGATTGGCATGATCTAGGCCTTATAAGAGCTAATTAGGTCCCAAATAGAGAGAAAATGTGGTTTTCAAGGGCTGGCAGTAGTATTATATTGTTTTTTATACAAATACTTCTAATTAACCTTGTTTCTAGTCTTAATTGGGCAGTTTGACCAATAGTCAAATTTCAAGCCCCAATTGGCTTGATTTAGGCCTCATGCTTTAAATAGGGTCCAAATGGGGAGAAAATGTGATTTTCAAGAGCCGGGAGTACTATTATATAGTTTCTTTATACAATTAATACTAATTAAACTTGTTTTTAGTTTTACAATTAAAGTTTGACCAAAAGTTAAACTTTCAGCTCCAATTGGCCTGAAGTAGACCTTATAAGAGCCGAATAGTGCCCAAACAGGAAGAAAACGTAGTTTTCAAGAGCCGTGAGTGGTATTATATAGTTTTTATGTACAATTACTACTATTTAAACTAGTTTTTATTCTTTATTGAGAAGTTTGACTAAAAGTCAAACTTTCAACCCCGATTGGCCTGAACTAGGCCATACAAGAGCCGAACGGGACCCAAACGGAGAGAAAACATGGTTTTCAAGAGCCGAGAGTAATATGACATAGTTTCTATGTACAATTATTACAAATTAACCTTGTTTCTAGTGTTAATTGGGAAGTCTGATATAAAGTAAAACTTTCAGCCCCGATTGGCATGATCTAGGCCTTATAAGAGCTAATTAGGTCCCAAATAGAGAGAAAATGTGGTTTTCAAGGGCTGGCAGTAGTAATTATATTGTTTCTTTATACAAATACTTCTAATTAACCTTGTTTCTAGTCTTAATTGGGCAGTTTGACCAATAGTCAAATTTCAAGCCCCAATTGGCTTGATTTAGGCCTCATGCTTTAAATAGGGTCCAAATGGGGGAGAAAATGTGATTTTCAAGAGCCGGAGTACTATTATATAGTTTCTTTATACAATTAATACTAATTAAACTTGTTTTAGTTTTAATACGAAGTTTGACCAAAAGTTAAACTTTCAGCTCCAATTGGCCTGAAGTAGACCTTATAAGAGCCGAATAGTGCCCAAACAGGAAGAAAACGTAGTTTTCAAGAGCCGTGAGTGGTATTATATAGTTTTATGTACAATTTACTATTTAAACTAGTTTTTTATTCTTTATTGAGAAGTTTGACTAAAAGTCAAACTTTCAACCCGATTGGCCTGAACTAGGCCATACAAGAGCCGAACGGGACCCAAACGGAGAGAAAACATGGTTTTCAAGAGCCGAGAGTAATATGACATAGTTTATGTACAATTATTACAAATTAACCTTGTTTCTAGTGTTAATTGGGAAGTCTGATATAAAGTAAAACTTTCAGCCCCGATTGGCATGATCTAGGCCTTATAAGAGCTAATTAGGTCCCAAATAGAGAGAAAATGTGGTTTTCAAGGGCTGGCAGTAGTATTATATTGTTTCTTTATACAAATACTTCTAATTAACCTTGTTTCTAGTCTTAATTGGGCAGTTTGACCAATAGTCAAATTTCAAGCCCCAATTGGCTTGATTTAGGCCTCATGCTTTAAATAGGGTCCAAATGGGGAGAAAATGTGATTTTCAAGAGCCGGGAGTACTATTATATAGTTTCTTTATACAATTAATACTAATTAAACTTGTTTTTAGTTTTAATTACGAAGTTTGACCAAAAGTTAAACTTTCAGCTCCAATTGGCCTGAAGTAGACCTTATAAGAGCCGAATAGTGCCCAAACAGGAAGAAAACGTAGTTTTCAAGAGCCGTGAGTGGTATTATATAGTTTATGTACAATTACTACTATTTAAACTAGTTTTTTATTCTTTATTGAGAAGTTTGACTAAAAGTCAAACTTTCAACCCCGATTGGCCTGAACTAGGCCATACAAGAGCCGAACGGGACCCAAACGGAGAGAAAACATGGTTTTCAAGAGCCGAGAGTAATATGACATAGTTTCTATGTACAATTATTACAAATTAACCTTGTTTCTAGTGTTAATTGGGAAGTCTGATATAAAGTAAAACTTTCAGCCCCGATTGGCATGATCTAGGCCTTATAAGAGCTAATTAGGTCCCAAATAGAGAGAAAATGTGGTTTTCAAGGGCTGGCAGTAGTATTATATTGTTCTTTATACAAATACTTCTAATTAACCTTGTTTCTAGTCTTAATTGGGCAGTTTGACCAATAGTCAAATTTCAAGCCCCAATTGGCTTGATTTAGGCCTCATGCTTTAAATAGGGTCCAAATGGGGAGAAAATGTGATTTTCAAGAGCCGGGAGTACTATTATATAGTTTCTTTATACAATTAATACTAATTAAACTTTTTTAGTTTTAATTACGAAGTTTGACCAAAAGTTAAACTTTCAGCTCCAATTGGCCTGAAGTAGACCTTATAAGAGCCGAATAGTGCCCAAACAGGAAGAAAACGTAGTTTTCAAGAGCCGTGAGTGGTATTATATAGTTTTTATGTACAATTACTACTATTTAAACTAGTTTTTATTCTTTATTGAGAAGTTTGACTAAAAGTCAAACTTTCAACCCCGATTGGCCTGAACTAGGCCATACAAGAGCCGAACGGGACCCAAACGGAGAGAAAACATGGTTTTCAAGAGCCGAGAGTAATATGACATAGTTTCTATGTACAATTATTACAAATTAACCTTGTTTCTAGTGTTAATTGGGAAGTCTGATATAAAGTAAAACTTTCAGCCCCGATTGGCATGATCTAGGCCTTATAAGAGCTAATTAGGTCCCAAATAGAGAGAAAATGTGGTTTTCAAGGGCTGGCAGTAGTATTATATTGTTTCTTTATACAAATACTTCTAATTAACCTTGTTCTAGTCTTAATTGGGCAGTTTGACCAATAGTCAAATTTCAAGCCCCAATTGGCTTGATTTAGGCCTCATGCTTTAAATAGGGTCCAAATGGGGAGAAAATGTGATTTTCAAGAGCCGGGAGTACTATTATATAGTTTCTTTATACAATTAATACTAATTAAACTTTTTTTAGTTTAATTACGAAGTTTGACCAAAAGTTAAACTTTCAGCTCCAATTGGCCTGAAGTAGACCTTATAAGAGCCGAATAGTGCCCAAACAGGAAGAAAACGTAGTTTTCAAGAGCCGTGAGTGGTATATATAGTTTTTATGTACAATTACTACTATTTAAACTAGTTTTTTATTCTTTATTGAGAAGTTTGACTTAAAGTCAAACTTTCAACCCCGATTGGCCTGAACTAGGCCATACAAGAGCCGAACGGGACCCAAACGGAGAGAAAACATGGTTTTCAAGAGCGAGAGTAATATGACATAGTTTCTATGTACAATTATTACAAATTAACCTTGTTTCTAGTGTTAATTGGGAAGTCTGATATAAAGTAAAACTTTCAGCCCGATTGGCATGATCTAGGCCTTATAAGAGCTAATTAGGTCCCAAATAGAGAGAAAATGTGGTTTTCAAGGGCTGGCAGTAGTATTATATTGTTTCTTTATACAAATACTTCTAATTAACCTTGTTTCTAGTCTTAATTGGGCAGTTTGACCAATAGTCAAATTTCAAGCCCCATTGGCTTGATTTAGGCCTCATGCTTTAAATAGGGTCCAAATGGGGAGAAAATGTGATTTTCAAGAGCCGGGAGTACTATTATATAGTTTCTTTATACAATTAATACTAATTAAACTTGTTTTTAGTTTTAATTACGAAGTTTGACCAAAAGTTAAACTTTCAGCTCCAATTGGCCTGAAGTAGACCTTATAAGAGCCGAATAGTGCCCAAACAGGAAGAAAACGTAGTTTCAAGAGCCGTGAGTGGTATTATATAGTTTTTATGTACAATTACTACTATTTAAACTAGTTTTTTATTCTTTATTGAGAAGTTTGACTAAAAGTCAAACTTTCAACCCCGATTGGCCTGAACTAGGCCATACAAGAGCCGAACGGGACCCAAACGGAGAGAAAACATGGTTTTCAAGAGCCGAGAGTAATATGACATAGTTTCTATGTACAATTATTACAAATTAACCTTGTTTCTAGTGTTAATTGGGAAGTCTGATATAAAGTAAAACTTTCAGCCCCGATTGGCATGATCTAGGCTTATAAGAGCTAATTAGGTCCCAAATAGAGAGAAAATGTGGTTTTCAAGGGCTGGCAGTAGTATTATATTGTTTCTTTATACAAATACTTCTAATTAACCTTGTTTCTAGTCTTAATTGGGCAGTTTGACCAATAGTCAAATTTCAAGCCCCAATTGGCTTGATTTAGGCCTCATGCTTTAAATAGGGTCCAAATGGGGAGAAAATGTGATTTTCAAGAGCCGGAGTACTATTATATAGTTTCTTTATACAATTAATACTAATTAAACTTGTTTTTAGTTTTAATTACGAAGTTTGACCAAAAGTTAAACTTTCAGCTCCAATTGGCCTGAAGTAGACCTTATAAGAGCCGAATAGTGCCCAAACAGGAAGAAAACGTAGTTTTCAAGAGCCGTGAGTGGTATTATATAGTTTTATGTACAATTACTACTATTTAAACTAGTTTTTATTCTTTATTGAGAAGTTTGACTAAAGTCAAACTTTCAACCCCGATTGGCCTGAACTAGGCCATACAAGAGCCGAACGGGACCCAAACGGAGAGAAAACATGGTTTTCAAGAGCCGAGAGTAATATGACATAGTTTCTATGTACAATTATTACAAATTAACCTTGTTTCTAGTGTTAATTGGGAAGTCTGATATAAAGTAAAACTTTCAGCCCCGATTGGCATGATCTAGGCCTTATAAGAGCTAATTAGGTCCCAAATAGAGAGAAAATGTGGTTTTCAAGGGCTGGCAGTAGTATTATATTGTTTCTTTATACAAATACTTCTAATTAACCTTGTTTCTAGTCTTAATTGGGCAGTTTGACCAATAGTCAAATTTCAAGCCCCAATTGGCTTGATTTAGGCCTCATGCTTTAAATAGGGTCCAAATGGGGAGAAAATGTGATTTTCAAGAGCCGGGAGTACTATTATATAGTTTCTTTATACAATTAATACTAATTAAACTTGTTTTTAGTTTTAATTACGAAGTTTGACCAAAAGTTAAACTTTCAGCTCCAATTGGCCTGAAGTAGACCTTATAAGAGCCGAATAGTGCCCAAACAGGAAGAAAACGTAGTTTTCAAGAGCCGTGAGTGGTATTATATAGTTTTTATGTACAATTACTACTATTTAAACTAGTTTTTTATTCTTTATTGAGAAGTTTGACTTAAAGTCAAACTTTCAACCCCGATTGGCCTGAACTAGGCCATACAAGAGCCGAACGGGACCCAAACGGAGAGAAAAACATGGTTTTCAAGAGCCGAGAGTAATATGACATAGTTTCTATGTACAATTATTACAAATTAACCTTGTTTCTAGTGTTAATTGGGAAGTCTGATATAAAGTAAAACTTTCAGCCCCGATTGGCATGATCTAGGCCTTATAAGAGCTAATTAGGTCCCAAATAGAGAGAAAATGTGGTTTTCAAGGGCTGGCAGTAGTATTATATTGTTTCTTTATACAAATACTTCTAATTAACCTTGTTCTAGTCTTAATTGGGCAGTTTGACCAATAGTCAAATTTCAAGCCCCAATTGGCTTGATTTAGGCCTCATGCTTTAAATAGGGTCCAAATGGGGGAGAAAATGTGATTTTCAAGAGCCGGGAGTACTATTATATAGTTTCTTTATACAATTAATACTAATTAAACTTGTTTTTAGTTTTAATTACGAAGTTTGACCAAAAGTTAAACTTTCAGCTCCAATTGGCCTGAAGTAGACCTTATAAGAGCCGAATAGTGCCCAAACAGGAAGAAAACGTAGTTTTCAAGAGCCGTGAGTGGTATTATATAGTTTTTATGTACAATTACTACTATTTAAACTAGTTTTTTATTCTTTATTGAGAAGTTTGACTAAAAGTCAAACTTTCAACCCCGATTGGCCTGAACTAGGCCATACAAGAGCCGAACGGGACCCAAACGGAGAGAAAACATGGTTTTCAAGAGCCGAGAGTAATATGACATAGTTTCTATGTACAATTATTACAAATTAACCTGTTTCTAGTGTTAATTGGGAAGTCTGATATAAAGTAAAACTTTCAGCCCGATTGGCATGATCTAGGCCTTATAAGAGCTAATTAGGTCCCAAATAGAGAGAAAATGTGGTTTTCAAGGGCTGGCAGTAGTATTATATTGTTTCTTTATACAAATACTTCTAATTAACCTTGTTTCTAGTCTTAATTGGGCAGTTTGACCAATAGTCAAATTTCAAGCCCCAATTGGCTTGATTTAGGCCTCATGCTTTAAATAGGGTCCAAATGGGGAGAAAATGTGATTTTCAAGAGCCGGGGAGTACTATTATATAGTTTCTTTATACAATTAATACTAATTAAACTTGTTTTTAGTTTTAATTACGAAGTTTGACCAAAAGTTAAACTTTCAGCTCCAATTGGCCTGAAGTAGACCTTATAAGAGCCGAATAGTGCCCAAACAGGAAGAAAACGTAGTTTTCAAGAGCCGTGAGTGGTATTATATAGTTTTTATGTACAATTACTACTATTTAAACTAGTTTTTTATTCTTTATTGAGAAGTTTGACTTAAAGTCAAACTTTCAACCCCGATTGGCCTGAACTAGGCCATACAAGAGCCGAACGGGACCCAACGGAGAGAAAACATGGTTTTCAAGAGCCGAGAGTAATATGACATAGTTTCTATGTACAATTATTACAAATTAACCTTGTTTCTAGTGTTAATTGGGAAGTCTGATATAAAGTAAAACTTTCAGCCCCGATTGGCATGATCTAGGCCTTATAAGAGCTAATTAGGTCCCAAATAGAGAGAAAATGTGGTTTTCAAGGGCTGGCAGTAGTATTATATTGTTTCTTTATACAAATACTTCTAATTAACCTTGTTTCTAGTCTTAATTGGGCAGTTTGACCAATAGTCAAATTTCAAGCCCCATTGGCTTGATTTAGGCCTCATGCTTTAAATAGGGTCCAAATGGGGAGAAAATGTGATTTTCAAGAGCCGGGAGTACTATTATATAGTTTCTTTATACAATTAATACTAATTAAACTTGTTTTTAGTTTTAATTACGAAGTTTGACCAAAAGTTAAACTTTCAGCTCCAATTGGCCTGAAGTAGACCTTATAAGAGCCGAATAGTGCCCAAACAGGAAGAAAACGTAGTTTTCAAGAGCCGTGAGTGGTATTATATAGTTTTTATGTACAATTACTACTATTTAAACTAGTTTTATTCTTTATTGAGAAGTTTGACTAAAAGTCAAACTTTCAACCCCGATTGGCCTGAACTAGGCCATACAAGAGCCGAACGGGACCCAAACGGAGAGAAAACATGGTTTTCAAGAGCCGAGAGTAATATGACATAGTTTCTATGTACAATTATTACAAATTAACCTTGTTTCTAGTGTTAATTGGGAAGTCTGATATAAAGTAAAACTTTCAGCCCCGATTGGCATGATCTAGGCCTTATAAGAGCTAATTAGGTCCCAAATAGAGAGAAAATGTGGTTTTCAAGGGCTGGCAGTAGTATTATATTGTTTCTTTATACAAATACTTCTAATTAACCTTGTTTCTAGTCTTAATTGGGCAGTTTGACCAATAGTCAAATTTCAAGCCCCAATTGGCTTGATTTAGGCCTCATGCTTTAAATAGGGTCCAAATGGGGAGAAAATGTGATTTTCAAGAGCCGGAGTACTATTATATAGTTTCTTTATACAATTAATACTAATTAAACTGTTTTTAGTTTTAATTACGAAGTTTGACCAAAAGTTAAACTTTCAGCTCAAATGGCCTGAAGTAGACCTTATAAGAGCCGAATAGTGCCCAAACAGGAAGAAAACGTAGTTTTCAAGAGCCGTGAGTGGTATTATATAGTTTTTATGTACAATTACTACTATTTAAACTAGTTTTTATTCTTTATTGAGAAGTTTGACTAAAAGTCAAACTTTCAACCCCGATTGGCCTGAACTAGGCCATACAAGAGCCGAACGGGACCCAAACGGAGAGAAAACATGGTTTCAAGAGCCGAGAGTAATATGACATAGTTTCTATGTACAATTATTACAAATTAACCTTGTTTCTAGTGTTAATTGGGAAGTCTGATATAAAGTAAAACTTTCAGCCCCGATTGGCATGATCTAGGCCTTATAAGAGCTAATTAGGTCCCAAATAGAGAGAAAATGTGGTTTTCAAGGGCTGGCAGTAGTATTATATTGTTTCTTTATACAAATACTTCTAATTAACCTTGTTTCTAGTCTTAATTGGGCAGTTTGACCAATAGTCAAATTTCAAGCCCCAATTGGCTTGATTTAGGCCTCATGCTTTAAATAGGGTCCAAATGGGGAGAAAATGTGATTTTCAAGAGCCGGGAGTACTATTATATAGTTTCTTTATACAATTAATACTAATTAAACTTGTTTTTAGTTTTAATTACGAAGTTTGACCAAAAGTTAAACTTTCAGCTCCAATTGGCCTGAAGTAGACCTTATAAGAGCCGAATAGTGCCCAAACAGGAAGAAAACGTAGTTTTCAAGAGCCGTGAGTGGTATTATATAGTTTTTATGTACAATTACTACTATTTAAACTAGTTTTTATTATTTATTGAGAAGTTTGACTAAAAGTCAAACTTTCAACCCCGATTGGCCTGAACTAGGCCATACAAGAGCCGAACGGGACCCAAACGGAGAGAAAACATGGTTTTCAAGAGCCGAGAGTAATATGACATAGTTTCTATGTACAATTATTACAAATTAACCTTGTTTCTAGTGTTAATTGGGAAGTCTGATATAAAGTAAAACTTTCAGCCCCGATTGGCATGATCTAGGCCTTATAAGAGCTAATTAGGTCCCAAATAGAGAGAAAATGTGGTTTTCAAGGGCTGGCAGTAGTAGTATTATATTGTTTCTTTATACAAATACTTCTAATTAACTTGTTTCTAGTCTTAATTGGGCAGTTTGACCAATAGTCAAATTTCAAGCCCCAATTGGCTTGATTTAGGCCTCATGCTTTAAATAGGGTCCAAATGGGGAGAAAATGTGATTTTCAAGAGCCGGGAGTACTATTATATAGTTTTTTTATACAATAATACTAATTAAACTTGTTTTAGTTTTAATTACGAAGTTTGACCAAAAGTTAAACTTTCAGCTCCAATTGGCCTGAAGTAGACCTTATAAGAGCCGAATAGTGCCAAAACAGGAAGAAAACGTAGTTTTCAAGAGCCGTGAGTGGTATTATATAGTTTTATGTACAATTACTACTATTTAAACTAGTTTTTATTCTTTATTGAGAAGTTGACTAAAAGTCAAACTTTCAACCCCGATTGGCCTGAACTAGGCCATACAAGAGCCGAACGGGACCCAAACGGAGAGAAAACATGGTTTCAAGAGCCGAGAGTAATATGACATAGTTTCTATGTACAATTATTACAAATTAACCTTTTTATAAAAAAATTGGGAAAAGTATAAACTTTCAACCCCGAGCCCCGATTGGCATGATTATAAGAGCTAATTAGGTCCCAGGTCAAAAATAGAGAAAATGGTTTTCAAGGGGCGGCAGTAGTATATAATTTTTATTTTATTAAATACTTCTAACTTCTAACTACCTTCTTTTTAGTAGTTTGGGCAGTTTTGACCAATAGCAAATTCAACCCCATTTGGCCTTAGGCCTCAAATAGGGTCCAAGAGGGGAGAAAAATGATTTTCAAGATTTACTATTTTATAGTTACTTTTAATATTTAACAACAATATTAAATTTTTTTTTTTTTTAATACATTTGACCAAGTTAAACAGCTCCAAAACCTATAAGAGCCAAGAGTGCCCAAACAGAAAAAAAAAAAAACAGAAAAAAAAAGAAGTTAGAAGTTAAGTTTTTATTATATTATTTTTTATGTTTAATTACACTATTTAAACTAGTTTTTTATTTTTTTTTTTTTTTTTTGAAAAAAGACAAAACTTTCAAACCCCCGATTGGCCTGAACTACCTACAAATACAAGAACCCGGGACCCAAACGAGAGAAAACATGGTTTTTATTCTGAGTAAAGTTTCTACAATTATTACAAATTAACCTTGTTTCTAGTGTTAATTGGGAAGTCTGATATAAAGTAAAACTTTCAGCCCGATTGGCATGATCTAGGCCTTATAAGAGCTAATTAGGTCCCAAATAGAGAGAAAATGTGGTTTTCAAGGGCTGGCAGTAGTATTATATTGTTTCTTTATACAAATACTTCTAATTAACCTTGTTTCTAGTCTTAATTGGGCAGTTTGACCAATAGTCAAATTTCAAGCCCCAATTGCTTGATTTAGGCCTCATGCTTTAAATAGGGTCCAAATGGGGAGAAAATGTGATTTTCAAGAGCCGGGAGTACTATTATATAGTTTCTTTATACAATTAATACTAATTAAACTTTTTTAGTTTTAATTACGAAGTTTGACCAAAAGTTAAACTTTCAGCTCCAATTGGCCTGAAGTAGACCTTATAAGAGCCGAATAGTGCCCAAACAGGAGAAAACGTAGTTTTCAAGAGCCGTGAGTGGTATTATATAGTTTTATGTACAATTACTACTATTTAAACTAGTTTTTTATTCTTTATTGAGAAGTTTGACTTAAAGTCAAACTTTCAACCCCGATTGGCCTGAACTAGGCCATACAAGAGCCGAACGGGACCCAAACGGAGAGAAAACATGGTTTTCAAGAGCCGAGAGTAATATGACATAGTTTCTATGTACAATTATTACAAATTAACCTTGTTTCTAGTGTTAATTGGGAAGTCTGATATAAAGTAAAACTTCAGCCCGATTGGCATGATCTAGGCCTTATAAGAGCTAATTAGGTCCCAAATAGAGAGAAAATGTGGTTTTCAAGGGCTGGCAGTAGTATTATATTGTTTCTTTATACAAAAACTTCTAATTAACCTTGTTTCTAGTCTTAATTGGGCAGTTTGACCAATAGTCAAATTTCAAGCCCCAATTGGCTTGATTTAGGCCTCATGCTTTAAATAGGGTCCAAATGGGGAGAAAATGTGATTTTCAAGAGCCGGGAGTACTATTATATCTTTATACAATTAATACTAATTAAACTTTTTTTAGTTTTAATTACGAAGTTTGACCAAAAGTTAAACTTTCAGCTCCAATTGGCCTGAAGTAGACCTTATAAGAGCCGAATAGTGCCCAAACAGGAAGAAAACGTAGTTTTCAAGAGCCGTGAGTGGTATTATATAGTTTTTATGTACAATTACTACTATTTAAACTAGTTTTTTATTCTTTATGAGAAGTTTGACTTAAAGTCAAACTTTCAACCCCGATTGGCCTGAACTAGGCCATACAAGAGCCGAACGGGACCCAAACGGAGAGAAAACATGGTTTTCAAGAGCCGAGAGTAATATGACATAGTTTCTATGTACAATTATTACAAATTAACCTTGTTTCTAGTGTTAATTGGGAAGTCTGATATAAAGTAAAACTTTCAGCCCCGATTGGCATGATCTAGGCCTTATAAGAGCTAATTAGGTCCAAAATAGAGAGAAAATGTGGTTTTCAAGGGCTGGCAGTAGTATTATATGTTTCTTTATACAAATACTTCTAATTAACCTTGTTTCTAGTCTTAATTGGGCAGTTTGACCAATAGTCAAATTTCAAGCCCCAATTGGCTTGATTTAGGCCTCATGCTTTAAATAGGGTCCAAATGGGGAGAAAATGTGATTTTCAAGAGCCGGGAGTACTATTATATAGTTTCTTTATACAATTAATACTAATTAAACTTGTTTTTAGTTTTAATTACGAAGTTTGACCAAAAGTTAAACTTTCAGCTCCAATTGGCCTGAAGTAGACCTTATAAGAGCCGAATAGTGCCCAAACAGGAAGAAAACGTAGTTTTCAAGAGCGTGAGTGGTATTATATAGTTTTTATGTACAATTACTACTATTTAAACTAGTTTTTATTCTTTATTGAGAAGTTTGACTAAAAGTCAAACTTTCAACCCCGATTGGCCTGAACTAGGCCATACAAGAGCCGAACGGGACCCAAACGGAGAGAAAACATGGTTTTCAAGAGCCGAGAGTAATATGACATAGTTTCTATGTACAATTATTACAAATTAACCTTGTTTCTAGTGTTAATGGGAAGTCTGATATAAAGTAAAACTTTCAGCCCCGATTGGCATGATCTAGGCCTTATAAGAGCTAATTAGGTCCCAAATAGAGAGAAAATGTGGTTTTCAAGGGCTGGCAGTAGTATTATATTGTTTCTTTATACAAATACTTCTAATTAACCTTGTTTCTAGTCTTAATTGGGCAGTTTGACCAATAGTCAAATTTCAAGCCCCAATTGGCTTGATTTAGGCCTCATGCTTTAAATAGGGTCCAAATGGGGAGAAAATGTGATTTTCAAGAGCCGGGAGTACTATTATATAGTTTCTTTATACAATTAATACTAATTAAACTTGTTTTTAGTTTTAATTACGAAGTTTGACCAAAAGTTAAACTTTCAGCTCCAATTGGCCTGAAGTAGACCTTATAAGAGCCGAATAGTGCCCAAACAGGAAGAAAACGTAGTTTTCAAGAGCCGTGAGTGGTATTATATAGTTTTTATGTACAATTACTACTATTTAAACTAGTTTTTTATTCTTTATGAGAAGTTTGACTTAAAGTCAAACTTTCAACCCCGATTGGCCTGAACTAGGCCATACAAGAGCCGAACGGGACCCAAACGGAGAGAAAACATGGTTTTCAAGAGCGAGAGTAATATGACATAGTTTCTATGTACAATTATTACAAATTAACCTTGTTTCTAGTGTTAATTGGGAAGTCTGATATAAAGTAAAACTTTCAGCCCGATTGGCATGATCTAGGCCTTATAAGAGCTAATTAGGTCCAAATAGAGAGAAAATGTGGTTTTCAAGGGCTGGCAGTAGTATTATATTGTTTCTTTATACAAATACTTCTAATTAACCTTGTTTCTAGTCTTAATTGGGCAGTTTGACCAATAGTCAAATTTCAAGCCCCAATTGGCTTGATTTAGGCCTCATGCTTTAAATAGGGTCCAAATGGGGAGAAAAATGTGATTTTCAAGAGCCGGGAGTACTATTATATAGTTTCTTTATACAATTAATACTAATTAAACTTGTTTTTAGTTTTAATTACGAAGTTTGACCAAAAGTTAAACTTTCAGCTCCAATTGGCCTGAAGTAGACCTTATAAGAGCCGAATAGTGCCCAAACAGGAAGAAAACGTAGTTTTCAAGAGCCGTGAGTGGTATTATATAGTTTTTATGTACAATTACTACTATTTAAACTAGTTTTTTATTCTTTATTGAGAAGTTTGACTTAAAGTCAAACTTTCAACCCCGATTGGCCTGAACTAGGCCATACAAGAGCCGAACGGGACCCAAACGGAGAGAAAACATGGTTTTCAAGAGCCGAGAGTAATATGACATAGTTTCTATGTACAATTATTACAAATTAACCTTGTTTCTAGTGTTAATTGGGAAGTCTGATATAAAGTAAAACTTTCAGCCCGATTGGCATGATCTAGGCCTTATAAGAGCTAATTAGGTCCAAAATAGAGAGAAAATGTGGTTTCAAGGGCTGGCAGTAGTATTATATTGTTTCTTTATACAAATACTTCTAATTAACCTTGTTCTAGTCTTAATTGGGCAGTTTGACCAATAGTCAAATTTCAAGCCCCAATTGGCTTGATTTAGGCCTCATGCTTTAAATAGGGTCCAAATGGGGAGAAAATGTGATTTTCAAGAGCCGGGAGTACTATTATATAGTTTCTTTATACAATTAATACTAATTAAACTTGTTTTTAGTTTTAATTACGAAGTTTGACCAAAAGTTAAACTTTCAGCTCCAATTGGCCTGAAGTAGACCTTATAAGAGCCGAATAGTGCCCAAACAGGAAGAAAACGTAGTTTTCAAGAGCCGTGAGTGGTATTATATAGTTTTTATGTACAATTACTACTATTTAAACTAGTTTTTATTCTTTTTTGAGAAGTTTGACTAAAAGTCAAACTTTCAACCCCGATTGGCCTGAACTAGGCCATACAAGAGCCGAACGGGACCCAAACGGAGAGAAAACATGGTTTTCAAGAGCCGAGAGTAATATGACATAGTTTCTATGTACAATTATTACAAATTAACCTTGTTTCTAGTGTTAATGGGAAGTCTGATATAAAGTAAAACTTTCAGCCCCGATTGGCATGATCTAGGCCTTATAAGAGCTAATTAGGTCCCAAATAGAGAGAAAATGTGGTTTTCAAGGGCTGGCAGTAGTATTATATTGTTTCTTTATACAAATACTTCTAATTAACCTTGTTTCTAGTCTTAATTGGGCAGTTTGACCAATAGTCAAATTTCAAGCCCCAATTGGCTTGATTTAGGCCTCATGCTTTAAATAGGGTCCAAATGGGGAGAAAATGTGATTTTCAAGAGCGGGGAGTACTATTATATAGTTTCTTTATACAATTAATACTAATTAAACTTGTTTTTAGTTTAATTACGAAGTTTGACCAAAAGTTAAACTTTCAGCTCCAATTGGCCTGAAGTAGACCTTATAAGAGCCGAATAGTGCCCAAACAGGAAGAAAACGTAGTTTTCAAGAGCCGTGAGTGGTATTATATAGTTTTATGTACAATTACTACTATTTAAACTAGTTTTTATTCTTTATTGAGAAGTTTGACTTAAAGTCAAACTTTCAACCCGATTGGCCTGAACTAGGCCATACAAGAGCCGAACGGGACCCAAACGGAGAGAAAACATGGTTTTCAAGAGCCGAGAGTAATATGACATAGTTTCTATGTACAATTATTACAAATTAACCTGTTTCTAGTGTTAATTGGGAAGTCTGATATAAAGTAAAACTTTCAGCCCCGATTGGCATGATCTAGGCCTTATAAGAGCTAATTAGGTCCCAAATAGAGAGAAAATGTGGTTTTCAAGGGCTGGCAGTAGTATTATATTGTTTCTTTATACAAATACTTCTAATTAACCTTGTTTCTAGTCTTAATTGGGCAGTTTGACCAATAGTCAAATTTCAAGCCCCAATTGGCTTGATTTAGGCCTCATGCTTTAAATAGGGTCCAAATGGGGAGAAAATGTGATTTTCAAGAGCCGGAGTACTATTATATAGTTTCTTTATACAATTAATACTAATTAAACTTGTTTTTAGTTTTAATTACGAAGTTTGACCAAAAGTTAAACTTTCAGCTCCAATTGGCCTGAAGTAGACCTTATAAGAGCCGAATAGTGCCCAAACAGGAAGAAAACGTAGTTTTCAAGAGCCGTGAGTGGTTATTATATAGTTTTTATGTACAATTACTACTATTTAAACTAGTTTTTATTCTTTATTGAGAAGTTTGACTAAAAGTCAAACTTTCAACCCCGATTGGCCTGAACTAGGCCATACAAGAGCCGAACGGGACCCAAACGGAGAGAAAACATGGTTTTCAAGAGCCGAGAGTAATATGACATAGTTTCTATGTACAATTATTACAAATTAACTTGTTTCTAGTGTTAATTGGGAAGTCTGATATAAAGTAAAACTTTCAGCCCCGATTGGCATGATCTAGGCCTTATAAGAGCTAATTAGGTCCCAAATAGAGAGAAAATGTGGTTTTCAAGGGCTGGCAGTAGTATTATATTGTTTCTTTATACAAATACTTCTAATTAACCTTGTTTCTAGTCTTAATGGGCAGTTTGACCAATAGTCAAATTTCAAGCCCCAATTGGCTTGATTTAGGCCTCATGCTTTAAATAGGGTCCAAATGGGGAGAAAATGTGATTTTCAAGAGCCGATGGAGTACTATTATATAGTTCTTATACAATAATACTAATTAAACTTGTTTTAGTTTTAATTACGAAGTTTGACCAAAAGTTAAACTTTCAGCTCCAATTGGCCTGAAGTAGACCTTATAAGAGCCGAATAGTGCCCAAACAGGAAGAAAAACGTAGTTTTCAAGAGCCGTGAGTGGTATTATATAGTTTTTATGTACAATTACTACTATTTAAACTAGTTTTTTATTCTATTGAGAAGTTTGACTAAAAGTCAAACTTTCAACCCCGATTGGCCTGAACTAGGCCATACAAGAGCCGAACGGGACCCAAACGGAGAGAAAACATGGTTTTCAAGAGCCGAGAGTAATATGACATAGTTTCTATGTACAATTATTACAAATTAACCTTGTTTCTAGTGTTAATTGGGAAGTCTGATATAAAGTAAAACTTTCAGCCCGATTGGCATGATCTAGGCCTTATAAGAGCTAATTAGGTCCCAAATAGAGAGAAAATGTGGTTTTCAAGGGCTGGCAGAGTAGTATTATATTGTTTCTTTATACAAATACTTCTAATTAACCTTGTTTCTAGTCTTAATTGGGCAGTTTGACCAATAGTCAAATTTCAAGCCCCAATTGGCTTGATTTAGGCCTCATGCTTTAAATAGGGTCCAAATGGGGAGAAAATGTGATTTTCAAGAGCCGGGAGTACTATTATATAGTTTCTTTATACAATTAATACTAATTAAACTTGTTTTTAGTTTTAATTACGAAGTTTGACCAAAAGTTAAACTTTCAGCTCCAATTGGCCTGAAGTAGACCTTATAAGAGCCGAATAGTGCCCAAACAGGAAGAAAACGTAGTTTTCAAGAGCCGTGAGTGGTATTATATAGTTTTTATGTACAATTACTACTATTTAAACTAGTTTTTTATTCTTTATGAGAAGTTTGACTAAAAGTCAAACTTTCAACCCCGATGGCCTGAACTAGGCCATACAAGAGCCGAACGGGACCAAAACGGAGAGAAAACATGGTTTTCAAGAGCCGAGAGTAATATGACATAGTTTCTATGTACAATTATTACAAATTAACCTTGTTTCTAGTGTTAATTGGGAAGTCTGATATAAAGTAAAACTTTCAGCCCCGATTGGCATGATCTAGGCCTTATAAGAGCTAATTAGGTCCCAAAATAGAGAGAAAATGTGGTTTTCAAGGGCTGGCAGTAGTATTATATTGTTTCTTTATACAAATACTTCTAATTAACCTTGTTCTAGTCTTAATTGGGCAGTTTGACCAATAGTCAAATTTCAAGCCCAATTGGCTTGATTTAGGCCTCATGCTTTAAATAGGGTCCAAATGGGGAGAAAATGTGATTTTCAAGAGCCGGGAGTACTATTATATAGTTCTTTATACAATTATACTAATTAAACTTGTTTTAGTTTAATTACGAAGTTTGACCAAAAGTTAAACTTTCAGCTCCAATTGGCCTGAAGTAGACCTTATAAGAGCCGAATAGTGCCCAAACAGGAAGAAAACGTAGTTTTCAAGAGCCGTGAGTGGTATTATATAGTTTTATGTACAATTACTACTATTTAAACTAGTTTTTTATTCTTTATTGAGAAGTTTGACTTAAAGTCAAACTTTCAACCCCGATTGGCCTGAACTAGGCCATACAAGAGCCGAACGGGACCCAAACGGAGAGAAAACATGGTTTTCAAGAGCCGAGAGTAATATGACATAGTTTCTATGTACAATTATTACAAATTAACCTTGTTCTAGTGTTATTGGGAAGTCTGATATAAAGTAAAACTTTCAGCCCCGATTGGCATGATCTAGGCTTATAAGAGCTAATTAGGTCCAAATAGAGAGAAAATGTGGTTTTCAAGGGCTGGCAGTAGTATTATATTGTTTCTTTATACAAATACTTCTAATTAACCTTGTTTCTAGTCTTAATTGGGCAGTTTGACCAATAGTCAAATTTCAAGCCCCAATTGGCTTGATTTAGGCCTCATGCTTTAAATAGGGTCCAAATGGGGAGAAAATGTGATTTTCAAGAGCCGGGAGTACTATTATATAGTTTCTTTATACAATTAATACTAATTAAACTTGTTTTTAGTTTTAATTACGAAGTTTGACCAAAAGTTAAACTTTCAGCTCCAATTGGCCTGAAGTAGACCTTATAAGAGCCGAATAGTGCCCAAACAGGAAGAAAACGTAGTTTTCAAGAGCCGTGAGTGGTATTATATAGTTTTTATGTACAATTACTACTATTTAAACTAGTTTTTATTCTTTATTGAGAAGTTTGACTAAAAGTCAAACTTTCAACCCCGATTGGCCTGAACTAGGCCATACAAGAGCCGAACGGGACCCAAACGGAGAGAAAACATGGTTTTCAAGAGCCGAGAGTAATATGACATAGTTTCTATGTACAATTATTACAAATTAACCTTGTTTCTAGTGTTAATTGGGAAGTCTGATATAAAGTAAAACTTTCAGCCCGATTGGCATGATCTAGGCCTTATAAGAGCTAATTAGGTCCCAAATAGAGAGAAAATGTGGTTTTCAAGGGCTGGCAGTAGTAGTATTATATTGTTTCTTTATACAAATACTTCTAATTAACCTGTTTCTAGTCTTAATTGGGCAGTTTGACCAATAGTCAAATTTCAAGCCCCAATTGGCTTGATTTAGGCCTCATGCTTTAAATAGGGTCCAAATGGGGGAGAAAATGTGATTTTCAAGAGCCGGGAGTACTATTATATAGTTTCTTTATACAATTAATACTAATTAAACTTGTTTTTAGTTTTAATTACGAAGTTTGACCAAAAGTTAAACTTTCAGCTCCAATTGGCCTGAAGTAGACCTTATAAGAGCCGAATAGTGCCCAAACAGGAAGAAAACGTAGTTTTCAAGAGCCGTGAGTGGTATTATATAGTTTTATGTACAATTACTACTATTTAAACTAGTTTTTATTCTTTATTGAGAAGTTTGACTAAAAGTCAAACTTTCAACCCCGATTGGCCTGAACTAGGCCATACAAGAGCCGAACGGGACCCAAACGGAGAGAAAACATGGTTTTCAAGAGCCGAGAGTAATATGACATAGTTTCTATGTACAATTATTACAAATTAACCTTGTTTCTAGTGTTAATTGGGAAGTCTGATATAAAGTAAAATTTTCAGCCCCGATTGGCATGATCTAGGCCTTATAAGAGCTAATTAGGTCCCAAATAGAGAGAAAATGGTTTTCAAGGGCTGGCAGTAGTATTATATTGTTTCTTATACAAATACTTCTAATTAACCTTGTTTCTAGTCTTAATTGGGCAGTTTGACCAATAGTCAAATTTCAGCCCCAATTGGCTTGATTTAGGCCTCATGCTTTAAATAGGGTCCAAATGGGGAGAAAATGTGATTTTCAAGAGCCGGGAGTACTATTATATAGTTTCTTTATACAATTAATACTAATTAAACTTGTTTTAGTTTTAATTACGAAGTTTGACCAAAAGTTAAACTTCAGCTCCAATTGGCCTGAAGTAGACCTTATAAGAGCCGAATAGTGCCCAAACAGGAAGAAAACGTAGTTTCAAGAGCCGTGAGTGGTATTATATAGTTTTTATGTACAATTACTACTATTTAAACTAGTTTTTTATTCTTTATTGAGAAGTTTGACTTAAAGTCAAACTTTCAAACCGATTGGCTGAACTAGGCCATACAAGAGCCGAACGGACCCAAACGGAGAGAAAAATGGTTTTCAAGAGCCGAGAGTAATATGACATAGTTTCTATGTACAATTATTACAAATTAACCTGTTTCTAGTGTTAATTGGGAAGTCTGATATAAAGTAAAACTTTCAGCCCCGATTGGCATGATCTAGGCCTTATAAGAGCTAATTAGGTCCCAAATAGAGAGAAAATGTGGTTTTCAAGGGCTGGCAGTAGTATTATATTGTTTCTTTATACAATACTTCTAATTAACCTTGTTTCTAGTCTTAATTGGGCAGTTTGACCAATAGTCAAATTCAAGCCCCAATTGGCTTGATTTAGGCCTCATGCTTTAAATAGGGTCCAAATGGGGAGAAAATGTGATTTTCAAGAGCCGGGAGTACTATTATATAGTTTTCTTTATACAATTAATACTAATTAAACTTGTTTTTAGTTTTAATTACGAAGTTTGACCAAAAGTTAAACTTTCAGCTCCATTGGCCTGAAGTAGACCTTATAAGAGCCGAATAGTGCCCAAACAGGAAGGAAAACGTAGTTTCAAGAGCCGTGAGTGGTATTATATAGTTTTTATGTACAATTACTACTATTTTAACTAGTTTTTATTCTTTATTGAGAAGTTTGACTAAAGTCAAACTTTCAAACCC
>JAVJIF010034844.1:0-47794 GCA_038442645.1 Agave tequilana | reverse complement strand
TTTTAGTTTTAATTACGAAGTTTGACCAAAAGTTAAACTTTCAGCTCCATTGGCCTGAAGTAGACCTTATAAATAGTGCCAAACAGGAAGAAAACGTAGTTTTCAAGAGCGTGAGTGGTATTATATAGTTTTTTATGTACAATTACTACATTTAAAACTAGTTTTTTATTCTTATTGAGAAGTTTGACTAAAAGTCAAACTTCAACCCCGATTGGCCTGAACTAGGCCATACAAGAGCCGAACGGGACCCAAACGGAGAGAAAACATGGTTTTCAAGAGCCGAGAGTAATATGACATAGTTTCTATGTACAATTATTACAAATTAACCTTGTTCTAGTGTTAATTGGGAAGTCTGATATAAGTAAAACTTTCAGCCCCGATTGGCATGATCTAGGCCTTATAAGAGCTAATTAGGTCCCAAATAGAGAGAAAATGTGGTTTTCAAGGGCTGGCAGTAGTATTATATTGTTTCTTTATACAAATACTTCTAATTAACCTTTTTCTAGTCTTAATTGGGCAGTTGACCAATAGTCAAATTTCAAGCCCCAATTGGCTTGCTTTAGGCCCATGCTTTAAATAGGGTCCAAATGGGGAGAAAATGTGATTTTCAAGAGCCGGGAGTACTATTATTATAGTTTCTTTATATAAATTAATACTAAATTAACATTGTTTTTAGTTTTAATTACGAAGTTTGACCAAAAGTTAAACTTTCAGCTCCAATTGGCCTGAAGTAGACCTTATAAGAGCCGAATAGTTTCCAAATAGGAAGAAAACGTAGTAGTTTCAAGAGCGTGAGTGGTATTATATAGTTTTTATGTACAATTACTACTATTTAACTAGTTTTTTATTCTTTATGAGAAGTTTGATTAAAGTCAAACTTTCAACCCCGATTGCCTGAACTAGGCCATACAAGAGCCGAAACGGGACCCAACGGAGAGAAAACATGGTTTTAAGAGCCGAGAGTAATATGACATAGTTTCTATGTACAATTATTACAAATTAACCCTGTTTCTAGTATTAATTGGGAAGTCTGATATAAAGTAAAACTTTCAGCCCGATTGGCGTGATTTAGCCTTATAAGAGCTAATTAGGTCCAAAATAAAGAGAGAAAATGTGGTTTCAAGGGCTGCAGTAGTATTATTATTGTTTCTTTATACAAATACTTCTAATTAACCTTGTTTCTAGTCTTAATGGGCAGTTTGACCAATAGTCAAATTTCAAGCCCCAATGGCTTGATTTAGGCCTCATGCTTTAAATAGGGTCCAAATGGGGAGAAAATGTGATTTTCAAGAGCGGGAGTACTATTATATAGTTTCTTTATACAATTAATACTAATTAAACTTGTTTTAGTTTTAATTACGAAGTTTGACCAAAAGTTAAACTTTCAGCTCCAATTGGCCTGAAGTAGACCTTATAAGAGCCGAATAGTGCCCAAACAGGAAGAAAACGTAGTTTTCAAGAGCCGTGAGTGGTATTATATAGTTTTTATGTACAATTACTACTATTTAAACTAGTTTTTTATTCTTTATTGAGAAGTTTGACTAAAGTCAAACTTTCAACCCCGATGGCCTGAACTAGGCCATACAAGAGCCGAACGGGACCCAAACGGAGAGAAAACATGGTTTTCAAGAGCCGAGAGTAATATGACATAGTTTCTATGTACAATTATTACAAATTAACCTTGTTTCTAGTGTTAATTGGGAAGTCTGATATAAAGTAAAACTTTCAGCCCCGATTGGCATGATCTAGGCCTTATAAGAGCTAATTAGGTCCCAAATAGAGAGAAAATGTGGTTTTCAAGGGCTGGCAGTAGTATTATATTGTTTCTTTATACAAATACTTCTAATTAACCTTGTTTCTAGTCTTAATTGGGCAGTTTGACCAATAGTCAAATTTCAAGCCCCAATTGGCTTGATTTAGGCCTCATGCTTTAAATAGGGTCCAAATGGGGAGAAAATGTGATTTTCAAGAGCCGGGAGTACTATTATTATAGTTTCTTTATACAATTAATACTAATTAAACTGTTTTTAGTTTTAATTACGAAGTTTGACCAAAAGTTAAACTTTCAGCTCCAATTGGCTGAAGTAGACCTTATAAGAGCCGAATAGTGCCCAAACAGGAAGAAAACGTAGTTTTCAAGAGCCGTGAGTGGTATTATATAGTTTTTATGTACAATTACTACTATTTAAACTAGTTTTTTATTCTTTATTGAGAAGTTTGACTAAAAGTCAAACTTTCAAACCCCGATTGGCCTGAACTAGGCCATACAAGAGCCGAACGGGACCCAAACGGAGAGAAAACATGGTTTTCAAGAGCCGAGAGTAATATGACATAGTTTCTATGTACAATTATTACAAATTAACCTTGTTTCTAGTGTTAATTGGGAAGTCTGATATAAAGTAAAACTTTCAGCCCCGATTGGCATGATCTAGGCCTTATAAGAGCTAATTAGGTCCCAAATAGAGAGAAAATGTGGTTTTCAAGGGCTGGCAGTAGTATTATATTGTTTCTTTATACAAATACTTCTAATTAACCTTGTTTCTAGTCTTAATTGGGCAGTTTGACCAATAGTCAAATTTCAAGCCCCAATTGGCTTGATTTAGGCCTCATGCTTTAAATAGGGTCCAAATGGGGAGAAAATGTGATTTTCAAGAGCGGGAGTACTATTATATAGTTTCTTTATACAATTAATACTAATTAAACTTGTTTTTAGTTTTAATTACGAAGTTTGACCAAAAGTTAAACTTTCAGCTCCAATTGGCCTGAAGTAGACCTTATAAGAGCCGAATAGTGCCCAAACAGGAAGAAAACGTAGTTTTCAAGAGCCGTGAGTGGTATTATATAGTTTTTATGTACAATTACTACTATTTAAACTAGTTTTTTATTCTTTATTGAGAAGTTTGACTAAAAGTCAAACTTTCAACCCCGATTGGCCTGAACTAGGCCATACAAGAGCCGAACGGGACCCAAACGGAGAGAAAACATGGTTTTCAAGAGCCGAGAGTAATATGACATAGTTTCTATGTACAATTATTACAAATTAACCTTGTTTCTAGTGTTAATTGGGAAGTCTGATATAAAGTAAAACTTTCAGCCCCGATTGGCATGATCTAGGCCTTATAAGAGCTAATTAGGTCCCAAATAGAGAGAAAATGTGGTTTTCAAGGGCTGGCAGTAGTATTATATTGTTTCTTTATACAAATACTTCTAATTAACCTTGTTTCTAGTCTTAATTGGGCAGTTTGACCAATAGTCAAATTTCAAGCCCCAATTGGCTTGATTTAGGCCTCATGCTTTAAATAGGGTCCAAATGGGGAGAAAATGTGATTTTCAAGAGCCGGGAGTACTATTATATAGTTTCTTTATACAATTAATACTAATTAAACTTGTTTTTAGTTTTAATTACGAAGTTTGACCAAAAGTTAAACTTTCAGCTCCAATTGGCCTGAAGTAGACCTTATAAGAGCCGAATAGTGCCCAAACAGGAAGAAAACGTAGTTTTCAAGAGCCGTGAGTGGTATTATATAGTTTTTATGTACAATTACTACTATTTAAACTAGTTTTTTATTCTTTATTGAGAAGTTTGACTTAAAGTCAAACTTTCAACCCCGATTGGCCTGAACTAGGCCATACAAGAGCCGAACGGGACCCAAACGGAGAGAAAACATGGTTTTCAAGAGCCGAGAGTAATATGACATAGTTTCTATGTACAATTATTACAAATTAACCTTGTTTCTAGTGTTAATGGGAAGTCTGATATAAAGTAAAACTTTCAGCCCGATTGGCATGATCTAGGCCTTATAAGAGCTAATTAGGTCCAAAATAGAGAGAAAATGTGGTTTTCAAGGGCTGGCAGTAGTATTATATTGTTTCTTTATACAAATACTTCTAATTAACCTTGTTTCTAGTCTTAATTGGGCAGTTTGACCAATAGTCAAATTTCAAGCCCCAATTGGCTTGATTTAGGCCTCATGCTTTAAATAGGGTCCAAATGGGGAGAAAATGTGATTTTCAAGAGCCGGGAGTACTATTATATAGTTTCTTTATACAATTAATACTAATTAAACTTGTTTTTAGTTTTAATTACGAAGTTTGACCAAAAGTTAAACTTTCAGCTCCAATTGGCCTGAAGTAGACCTTATAAGAGCCGAATAGTGCCCAAACAGGAAGAAAACGTAGTTTTCAAGAGCCGTGAGTGGTATTATATAGTTTTTATGTACAATTACTACTATTTAAACTAGTTTTTTATTCTTTATTGAGAAGTTTGACTAAAGTCAAACTTTCAACCCCGATTGGCCTGAACTAGGCCATACAAGAGCCGAACGGGACCCAAACGGAGAGAAAACATGGTTTTCAAGAGCCGAGAGTAATATGACATAGTTTCTATGTACAATTATTACAAATTAACCTTGTTTCTAGTGTTAATTGGGAAGTCTGATATAAAGTAAAACTTTCAGCCCCGATTGGCATGATCTAGGCCTTATAAGAGCTAATTAGGTCCAAAATAGAGAGAAAATGTGGTTTTCAAGGGCTGGCAGTAGTATTATATTGTTTCTTTATACAAATACTTCTAATTAACCTTGTTTCTAGTCTTAATTGGGCAGTTTGACCAATAGTCAAATTTCAAGCCCCAATTGGCTTGATTTAGGCCTCATGCTTTAAATAGGGTCCAAATGGGGAGAAAATGTGATTTTCAAGAGCCGGGAGTACTATTATATAGTTTCTTTATACAATTAATACTAATTAAACTTGTTTTTAGTTTTAATTACGAAGTTTGACCAAAAGTTAAACTTTCAGCTCCAATTGGCCTGAAGTAGACCTTATAAGAGCCGAATAGTGCCCAAACAGGAAGAAAACGTAGTTTTCAAGAGCCGTGAGTGGTATTATATAGTTTTTATGTACAATTACTACTATTTAAACTAGTTTTTTATTCTTTATTGAGAAGTTTGACTAAAAGTCAAACTTTCAACCCCGATTGGCCTGAACTAGGCCATACAAGAGCCGAACGGGACCCAAACGGAGAGAAAACATGGTTTTCAAGAGCCGAGAGTAATATGACATAGTTTCTATGTACAATTATTACAAATTAACCTTGTTTCTAGTGTTAATTGGGAAGTCTGATATAAAGTAAAACTTTCAGCCCCGATTGGCATGATCTAGGCCTTATAAGAGCTAATTAGGTCCCAAATAGAGAGAAAATGTGGTTTTCAAGGGCTGGCAGTAGTATTATATTGTTTCTTTATACAAATACTTCTAATTAACCTTGTTTCTAGTCTTAATTGGGCAGTTTGACCAATAGTCAAATTTCAAGCCCCAATTGGCTTGATTTAGGCCTCATGCTTTAAATAGGGTCCAAATGGGGAGAAAATGTGATTTTCAAGAGCCGGGAGTACTATTATATAGTTTCTTTATACAATTAATACTAATTAAACTTGTTTTTAGTTTTAATTACGAAGTTTGACCAAAAGTTAAACTTTCAGCTCCAATTGGCCTGAAGTAGACCTTATAAGAGCCGAATAGTGCCCAAACAGGAAGAAAACGTAGTTTTCAAGAGCCGTGAGTGGTATTATATAGTTTTTATGTACAATTACTACTATTTAAACTAGTTTTTTATTCTTTATTGAGAAGTTTGACTAAAAGTCAAACTTTCAACCCCGATTGGCCTGAACTAGGCCATACAAGAGCCGAACGGGACCCAAACGGAGAGAAAACATGGTTTTCAAGAGCCGAGAGTAATATGACATAGTTTCTATGTACAATTATTACAAATTAACCTTGTTTCTAGTGTTAATTGGGAAGTCTGATATAAAGTAAAACTTTCAGCCCCGATTGGCATGATCTAGGCCTTATAAGAGCTAATTAGGTCCCAAATAGAGAGAAAATGTGGTTTTCAAGGGCTGGCAGTAGTATTATATTGTTTCTTTATACAAATACTTCTAATTAACCTTGTTTCTAGTCTTAATTGGGCAGTTTGACCAATAGTCAAATTTCAAGCCCCAATTGGCTTGATTTAGGCCTCATGCTTTAAATAGGGTCCAAATGGGGAGAAAATGTGATTTTCAAGAGCCGGGAGTACTATTATATAGTTTCTTTATACAATTAATACTAATTAAACTTGTTTTTAGTTTTAATTACGAAGTTTGACCAAAAGTTAAACTTTCAGCTCCAATTGGCCTGAAGTAGACCTTATAAGAGCCGAATAGTGCCCAAACAGGAAGAAAACGTAGTTTTCAAGAGCCGTGAGTGGTATTATATAGTTTTTATGTACAATTACTACTATTTAAACTAGTTTTTTATTCTTTATTGAGAAGTTTGACTTAAAGTCAAACTTTCAACCCCGATTGGCCTGAACTAGGCCATACAAGAGCCGAACGGGACCCAAACGGAGAGAAAACATGGTTTTCAAGAGCCGAGAGTAATATGACATAGTTTCTATGTACAATTATTACAAATTAACCTTGTTTCTAGTGTTAATTGGGAAGTCTGATATAAAGTAAAACTTTCAGCCCCGATTGGCATGATCTAGGCCTTATAAGAGCTAATTAGGTCCCAAATAGAGAGAAAATGTGGTTTTCAAGGGCTGGCAGTAGTATTATATTGTTTCTTTATACAAATACTTCTAATTAACCTTGTTTCTAGTCTTAATTGGGCAGTTTGACCAATAGTCAAATTTCAAGCCCCAATTGGCTTGATTTAGGCCTCATGCTTTAAATAGGGTCCAAATGGGGAGAAAATGTGATTTTCAAGAGCCGGGAGTACTATTATATAGTTTCTTTATACAATTAATACTAATTAAACTTGTTTTTAGTTTTAATTACGAAGTTTGACCAAAAGTTAAACTTTCAGCTCCAATTGGCCTGAAGTAGACCTTATAAGAGCCGAATAGTGCCCAAACAGGAAGAAAACGTAGTTTTCAAGAGCCGTGAGTGGTATTATATAGTTTTTATGTACAATTACTACTATTTAAACTAGTTTTTTATTCTTTATTGAGAAGTTTGACTAAAGTCAAACTTTCAACCCCGATTGGCCTGAACTAGGCCATACAAGAGCCGAACGGGACCCAAACGGAGAGAAAACATGGTTTTCAAGAGCCGAGAGTAATATGACATAGTTTCTATGTACAATTATTACAAATTAACCTTGTTTCTAGTGTTAATTGGGAAGTCTGATATAAAGTAAAACTTTCAGCCCCGATTGGCATGATCTAGGCCTTATAAGAGCTAATTAGGTCCCAAATAGAGAGAAAATGTGGTTTTCAAGGGCTGGCAGTAGTATTATATTGTTTCTTTATACAAATACTTCTAATTAACCTTGTTTCTAGTCTTAATTGGGCAGTTTGACCAATAGTCAAATTTCAAGCCCCAATTGGCTTGATTTAGGCCTCATGCTTTAAATAGGGTCCAAATGGGGAGAAAATGTGATTTTCAAGAGCCGGGAGTACTATTATATAGTTTCTTTATACAATTAATACTAATTAAACTTGTTTTTAGTTTTAATTACGAAGTTTGACCAAAAGTTAAACTTTCAGCTCCAATTGGCCTGAAGTAGACCTTATAAGAGCCGAATAGTGCCCAAACAGGAAGAAAACGTAGTTTTCAAGAGCCGTGAGTGGTATTATATAGTTTTTATGTACAATTACTACTATTTAAACTAGTTTTTTATTCTTTATTGAGAAGTTTGACTTAAAGTCAAACTTTCAACCCCGATTGGCCTGAACTAGGCCATACAAGAGCCGAACGGGACCCAAACGGAGAGAAAACATGGTTTTCAAGAGCCGAGAGTAATATGACATAGTTTCTATGTACAATTATTACAAATTAACCTTGTTTCTAGTGTTAATTGGGAAGTCTGATATAAAGTAAAACTTTCAGCCCCGATTGGCATGATCTAGGCCTTATAAGAGCTAATTAGGTCCCAAATAGAGAGAAAATGTGGTTTTCAAGGGCTGGCAGTAGTATTATATTGTTTCTTTATACAAATACTTCTAATTAACCTTGTTTCTAGTCTTAATTGGGCAGTTTGACCAATAGTCAAATTTCAAGCCCCAATTGGCTTGATTTAGGCCTCATGCTTTAAATAGGGTCCAAATGGGGAGAAAATGTGATTTTCAAGAGCCGGGAGTACTATTATATAGTTTCTTTATACAATTAATACTAATTAAACTTGTTTTTAGTTTTAATTACGAAGTTTGACCAAAAGTTAAACTTTCAGCTCCAATTGGCCTGAAGTAGACCTTATAAGAGCCGAATAGTGCCCAAACAGGAAGAAAACGTAGTTTTCAAGAGCCGTGAGTGGTATTATATAGTTTTTATGTACAATTACTACTATTTAAACTAGTTTTTTATTCTTTATTGAGAAGTTTGACTAAAAGTCAAACTTTCAACCCCGATTGGCCTGAACTAGGCCATACAAGAGCCGAACGGGACCCAAACGGAGAGAAAACATGGTTTTCAAGAGCCGAGAGTAATATGACATAGTTTCTATGTACAATTATTACAAATTAACCTTGTTTCTAGTGTTAATTGGGAAGTCTGATATAAAGTAAAACTTTCAGCCCCGATTGGCATGATCTAGGCCTTATAAGAGCTAATTAGGTCCCAAATAGAGAGAAAATGTGGTTTTCAAGGGCTGGCAGTAGTATTATATTGTTTCTTTATACAAATACTTCTAATTAACCTTGTTTCTAGTCTTAATTGGGCAGTTTGACCAATAGTCAAATTTCAAGCCCCAATTGGCTTGATTTAGGCCTCATGCTTTAAATAGGGTCCAAATGGGGAGAAAATGTGATTTTCAAGAGCCGGGAGTACTATTATATAGTTTCTTTATACAATTAATACTAATTAAACTTGTTTTTAGTTTTAATTACGAAGTTTGACCAAAAGTTAAACTTTCAGCTCCAATTGGCCTGAAGTAGACCTTATAAGAGCCGAATAGTGCCCAAACAGGAAGAAAACGTAGTTTTCAAGAGCCGTGAGTGGTATTATATAGTTTTTATGTACAATTACTACTATTTAAACTAGTTTTTTATTCTTTATTGAGAAGTTTGACTAAAAGTCAAACTTTCAACCCCGATTGGCCTGAACTAGGCCATACAAGAGCCGAACGGGACCCAAACGGAGAGAAAACATGGTTTTCAAGAGCCGAGAGTAATATGACATAGTTTCTATGTACAATTATTACAAATTAACCTTGTTTCTAGTGTTAATTGGGAAGTCTGATATAAAGTAAAACTTTCAGCCCCGATTGGCATGATCTAGGCCTTATAAGAGCTAATTAGGTCCCAAATAGAGAGAAAATGTGGTTTTCAAGGGCTGGCAGTAGTATTATATTGTTTCTTTATACAAATACTTCTAATTAACCTTGTTTCTAGTCTTAATTGGGCAGTTTGACCAATAGTCAAATTTCAAGCCCCAATTGGCTTGATTTAGGCCTCATGCTTTAAATAGGGTCCAAATGGGGAGAAAATGTGATTTTCAAGAGCCGGGAGTACTATTATATAGTTTCTTTATACAATTAATACTAATTAAACTTGTTTTTAGTTTTAATTACGAAGTTTGACCAAAAGTTAAACTTTCAGCTCCAATTGGCCTGAAGTAGACCTTATAAGAGCCGAATAGTGCCCAAACAGGAAGAAAACGTAGTTTTCAAGAGCCGTGAGTGGTATTATATAGTTTTTATGTACAATTACTACTATTTAAACTAGTTTTTTATTCTTTATTGAGAAGTTTGACTTAAAGTCAAACTTTCAACCCCGATTGGCCTGAACTAGGCCATACAAGAGCCGAACGGGACCCAAACGGAGAGAAAACATGGTTTTCAAGAGCCGAGAGTAATATGACATAGTTTCTATGTACAATTATTACAAATTAACCTTGTTTCTAGTGTTAATTGGGAAGTCTGATATAAAGTAAAACTTTCAGCCCCGATTGGCATGATCTAGGCCTTATAAGAGCTAATTAGGTCCCAAATAGAGAGAAAATGTGGTTTTCAAGGGCTGGCAGTAGTATTATATTGTTTCTTTATACAAATACTTCTAATTAACCTTGTTTCTAGTCTTAATTGGGCAGTTTGACCAATAGTCAAATTTCAAGCCCCAATTGGCTTGATTTAGGCCTCATGCTTTAAATAGGGTCCAAATGGGGAGAAAATGTGATTTTCAAGAGCCGGGAGTACTATTATATAGTTTCTTTATACAATTAATACTAATTAAACTTGTTTTTAGTTTTAATTACGAAGTTTGACCAAAAGTTAAACTTTCAGCTCCAATTGGCCTGAAGTAGACCTTATAAGAGCCGAATAGTGCCCAAACAGGAAGAAAACGTAGTTTTCAAGAGCCGTGAGTGGTATTATATAGTTTTTATGTACAATTACTACTATTTAAACTAGTTTTTTATTCTTTATTGAGAAGTTTGACTTAAAGTCAAACTTTCAACCCCGATTGGCCTGAACTAGGCCATACAAGAGCCGAACGGGACCCAAACGGAGAGAAAACATGGTTTTCAAGAGCCGAGAGTAATATGACATAGTTTCTATGTACAATTATTACAAATTAACCTTGTTTCTAGTGTTAATTGGGAAGTCTGATATAAAGTAAAACTTTCAGCCCCGATTGGCATGATCTAGGCCTTATAAGAGCTAATTAGGTCCAAATAGAGAGAAAATGTGGTTTTCAAGGGCTGGCAGTAGTATTATATTGTTTCTTTATACAAATACTTCTAATTAACCTTGTTTCTAGTCTTAATTGGGCAGTTTGACCAATAGTCAAATTTCAAGCCCCAATTGGCTTGATTTAGGCCTCATGCTTTAAATAGGGTCCAAATGGGGAGAAAATGTGATTTTCAAGAGCCGGGAGTACTATTATATAGTTTCTTTATACAATTAATACTAATTAAACTTGTTTTTAGTTTTAATTACGAAGTTTGACCAAAAGTTAAACTTTCAGCTCCAATTGGCCTGAAGTAGACCTTATAAGAGCCGAATAGTGCCCAAACAGGAAGAAAACGTAGTTTTCAAGAGCCGTGAGTGGTATTATATAGTTTTTATGTACAATTACTACTATTTAAACTAGTTTTTTATTCTTTATTGAGAAGTTTGACTTAAAGTCAAACTTTCAACCCCGATTGGCCTGAACTAGGCCATACAAGAGCCGAACGGGACCCAAACGGAGAGAAAACATGGTTTTCAAGAGCCGAGAGTAATATGACATAGTTTCTATGTACAATTATTACAAATTAACCTTGTTTCTAGTGTTAATTGGGAAGTCTGATATAAAGTAAAACTTTCAGCCCCGATTGGCATGATCTAGGCCTTATAAGAGCTAATTAGGTCCCAAATAGAGAGAAAATGTGGTTTTCAAGGGCTGGCAGTAGTATTATATTGTTTCTTTATACAAATACTTCTAATTAACCTTGTTTCTAGTCTTAATTGGGCAGTTTGACCAATAGTCAAATTTCAAGCCCCAATTGGCTTGATTTAGGCCTCATGCTTTAAATAGGGTCCAAATGGGGAGAAAATGTGATTTTCAAGAGCCGGGAGTACTATTATATAGTTTCTTTATACAATTAATACTAATTAAACTTGTTTTTAGTTTTAATTACGAAGTTTGACCAAAAGTTAAACTTTCAGCTCCAATTGGCCTGAAGTAGACCTTATAAGAGCCGAATAGTGCCCAAACAGGAAGAAAACGTAGTTTTCAAGAGCCGTGAGTGGTATTATATAGTTTTTATGTACAATTACTACTATTTAAACTAGTTTTTTATTCTTTATTGAGAAGTTTGACTTAAAGTCAAACTTTCAACCCCGATTGGCCTGAACTAGGCCATACAAGAGCCGAACGGGACCCAAACGGAGAGAAAACATGGTTTTCAAGAGCCGAGAGTAATATGACATAGTTTCTATGTACAATTATTACAAATTAACCTTGTTTCTAGTGTTAATTGGGAAGTCTGATATAAAGTAAAACTTTCAGCCCCGATTGGCATGATCTAGGCCTTATAAGAGCTAATTAGGTCCCAAATAGAGAGAAAATGTGGTTTTCAAGGGCTGGCAGTAGTATTATATTGTTTCTTTATACAAATACTTCTAATTAACCTTGTTTCTAGTCTTAATTGGGCAGTTTGACCAATAGTCAAATTTCAAGCCCCAATTGGCTTGATTTAGGCCTCATGCTTTAAATAGGGTCCAAATGGGGAGAAAATGTGATTTTCAAGAGCCGGGAGTACTATTATATAGTTTCTTTATACAATTAATACTAATTAAACTTGTTTTTAGTTTTAATTACGAAGTTTGACCAAAAGTTAAACTTTCAGCTCCAATTGGCCTGAAGTAGACCTTATAAGAGCCGAATAGTGCCCAAACAGGAAGAAAACGTAGTTTTCAAGAGCCGTGAGTGGTATTATATAGTTTTTATGTACAATTACTACTATTTAAACTAGTTTTTTATTCTTTATTGAGAAGTTTGACTAAAGTCAAACTTTCAACCCCGATTGGCCTGAACTAGGCCATACAAGAGCCGAACGGGACCCAAACGGAGAGAAAACATGGTTTTCAAGAGCCGAGAGTAATATGACATAGTTTCTATGTACAATTATTACAAATTAACCTTGTTTCTAGTGTTAATTGGGAAGTCTGATATAAAGTAAAACTTTCAGCCCCGATTGGCATGATCTAGGCCTTATAAGAGCTAATTAGGTCCCAAATAGAGAGAAAATGTGGTTTTCAAGGGCTGGCAGTAGTATTATATTGTTTCTTTATACAAATACTTCTAATTAACCTTGTTTCTAGTCTTAATTGGGCAGTTTGACCAATAGTCAAATTTCAAGCCCCAATTGGCTTGATTTAGGCCTCATGCTTTAAATAGGGTCCAAATGGGGAGAAAATGTGATTTTCAAGAGCCGGGAGTACTATTATATAGTTTCTTTATACAATTAATACTAATTAAACTTGTTTTTAGTTTTAATTACGAAGTTTGACCAAAAGTTAAACTTTCAGCTCCAATTGGCCTGAAGTAGACCTTATAAGAGCCGAATAGTGCCCAAACAGGAAGAAAACGTAGTTTTCAAGAGCCGTGAGTGGTATTATATAGTTTTTATGTACAATTACTACTATTTAAACTAGTTTTTTATTCTTTATTGAGAAGTTTGACTAAAGTCAAACTTTCAACCCCGATTGGCCTGAACTAGGCCATACAAGAGCCGAACGGGACCCAAACGGAGAGAAAACATGGTTTTCAAGAGCCGAGAGTAATATGACATAGTTTCTATGTACAATTATTACAAATTAACCTTGTTTCTAGTGTTAATTGGGAAGTCTGATATAAAGTAAAACTTTCAGCCCCGATTGGCATGATCTAGGCCTTATAAGAGCTAATTAGGTCCCAAATAGAGAGAAAATGTGGTTTTCAAGGGCTGGCAGTAGTATTATATTGTTTCTTTATACAAATACTTCTAATTAACCTTGTTTCTAGTCTTAATTGGGCAGTTTGACCAATAGTCAAATTTCAAGCCCCAATTGGCTTGATTTAGGCCTCATGCTTTAAATAGGGTCCAAATGGGGAGAAAATGTGATTTTCAAGAGCCGGGAGTACTATTATATAGTTTCTTTATACAATTAATACTAATTAAACTTGTTTTTAGTTTTAATTACGAAGTTTGACCAAAAGTTAAACTTTCAGCTCCAATTGGCCTGAAGTAGACCTTATAAGAGCCGAATAGTGCCCAAACAGGAAGAAAACGTAGTTTTCAAGAGCCGTGAGTGGTATTATATAGTTTTTATGTACAATTACTACTATTTAAACTAGTTTTTTATTCTTTATTGAGAAGTTTGACTTAAAGTCAAACTTTCAACCCCGATTGGCCTGAACTAGGCCATACAAGAGCCGAACGGGACCCAAACGGAGAGAAAACATGGTTTTCAAGAGCCGAGAGTAATATGACATAGTTTCTATGTACAATTATTACAAATTAACCTTGTTTCTAGTGTTAATTGGGAAGTCTGATATAAAGTAAAACTTTCAGCCCCGATTGGCATGATCTAGGCCTTATAAGAGCTAATTAGGTCCCAAATAGAGAGAAAATGTGGTTTTCAAGGGCTGGCAGTAGTATTATATTGTTTCTTTATACAAATACTTCTAATTAACCTTGTTTCTAGTCTTAATTGGGCAGTTTGACCAATAGTCAAATTTCAAGCCCCAATTGGCTTGATTTAGGCCTCATGCTTTAAATAGGGTCCAAATGGGGAGAAAATGTGATTTTCAAGAGCCGGGAGTACTATTATATAGTTTCTTTATACAATTAATACTAATTAAACTTGTTTTTAGTTTTAATTACGAAGTTTGACCAAAAGTTAAACTTTCAGCTCCAATTGGCCTGAAGTAGACCTTATAAGAGCCGAATAGTGCCCAAACAGGAAGAAAACGTAGTTTTCAAGAGCCGTGAGTGGTATTATATAGTTTTTATGTACAATTACTACTATTTAAACTAGTTTTTTATTCTTTATTGAGAAGTTTGACTTAAAGTCAAACTTTCAACCCCGATTGGCCTGAACTAGGCCATACAAGAGCCGAACGGGACCCAAACGGAGAGAAAACATGGTTTTCAAGAGCCGAGAGTAATATGACATAGTTTCTATGTACAATTATTACAAATTAACCTTGTTTCTAGTGTTAATTGGGAAGTCTGATATAAAGTAAAACTTTCAGCCCCGATTGGCATGATCTAGGCCTTATAAGAGCTAATTAGGTCCCAAATAGAGAGAAAATGTGGTTTTCAAGGGCTGGCAGTAGTATTATATTGTTTCTTTATACAAATACTTCTAATTAACCTTGTTTCTAGTCTTAATTGGGCAGTTTGACCAATAGTCAAATTTCAAGCCCCAATTGGCTTGATTTAGGCCTCATGCTTTAAATAGGGTCCAAATGGGGAGAAAATGTGATTTTCAAGAGCCGGGAGTACTATTATATAGTTTCTTTATACAATTAATACTAATTAAACTTGTTTTTAGTTTTAATTACGAAGTTTGACCAAAAGTTAAACTTTCAGCTCCAATTGGCCTGAAGTAGACCTTATAAGAGCCGAATAGTGCCCAAACAGGAAGAAAACGTAGTTTTCAAGAGCCGTGAGTGGTATTATATAGTTTTTATGTACAATTACTACTATTTAAACTAGTTTTTTATTCTTTATTGAGAAGTTTGACTTAAAGTCAAACTTTCAACCCCGATTGGCCTGAACTAGGCCATACAAGAGCCGAACGGGACCCAAACGGAGAGAAAACATGGTTTTCAAGAGCCGAGAGTAATATGACATAGTTTCTATGTACAATTATTACAAATTAACCTTGTTTCTAGTGTTAATTGGGAAGTCTGATATAAAGTAAAACTTTCAGCCCCGATTGGCATGATCTAGGCCTTATAAGAGCTAATTAGGTCCCAAATAGAGAGAAAATGTGGTTTTCAAGGGCTGGCAGTAGTATTATATTGTTTCTTTATACAAATACTTCTAATTAACCTTGTTTCTAGTCTTAATTGGGCAGTTTGACCAATAGTCAAATTTCAAGCCCCAATTGGCTTGATTTAGGCCTCATGCTTTAAATAGGGTCCAAATGGGGAGAAAATGTGATTTTCAAGAGCCGGGAGTACTATTATATAGTTTCTTTATACAATTAATACTAATTAAACTTGTTTTTAGTTTTAATTACGAAGTTTGACCAAAAGTTAAACTTTCAGCTCCAATTGGCCTGAAGTAGACCTTATAAGAGCCGAATAGTGCCCAAACAGGAAGAAAACGTAGTTTTCAAGAGCCGTGAGTGGTATTATATAGTTTTTATGTACAATTACTACTATTTAAACTAGTTTTTTATTCTTTATTGAGAAGTTTGACTAAAAGTCAAACTTTCAACCCCGATTGGCCTGAACTAGGCCATACAAGAGCCGAACGGGACCCAAACGGAGAGAAAACATGGTTTTCAAGAGCCGAGAGTAATATGACATAGTTTCTATGTACAATTATTACAAATTAACCTTGTTTCTAGTGTTAATTGGGAAGTCTGATATAAAGTAAAACTTTCAGCCCCGATTGGCATGATCTAGGCCTTATAAGAGCTAATTAGGTCCCAAATAGAGAGAAAATGTGGTTTTCAAGGGCTGGCAGTAGTATTATATTGTTTCTTTATACAAATACTTCTAATTAACCTTGTTTCTAGTCTTAATTGGGCAGTTTGACCAATAGTCAAATTTCAAGCCCCAATTGGCTTGATTTAGGCCTCATGCTTTAAATAGGGTCCAAATGGGGAGAAAATGTGATTTTCAAGAGCCGGGAGTACTATTATATAGTTTCTTTATACAATTAATACTAATTAAACTTGTTTTTAGTTTTAATTACGAAGTTTGACCAAAAGTTAAACTTTCAGCTCCAATTGGCCTGAAGTAGACCTTATAAGAGCCGAATAGTGCCCAAACAGGAAGAAAACGTAGTTTTCAAGAGCCGTGAGTGGTATTATATAGTTTTTATGTACAATTACTACTATTTAAACTAGTTTTTTATTCTTTATTGAGAAGTTTGACTAAAGTCAAACTTTCAACCCCGATTGGCCTGAACTAGGCCATACAAGAGCCGAACGGGACCCAAACGGAGAGAAAACATGGTTTTCAAGAGCCGAGAGTAATATGACATAGTTTCTATGTACAATTATTACAAATTAACCTTGTTTCTAGTGTTAATTGGGAAGTCTGATATAAAGTAAAACTTTCAGCCCCGATTGGCATGATCTAGGCCTTATAAGAGCTAATTAGGTCCCAAATAGAGAGAAAATGTGGTTTTCAAGGGCTGGCAGTAGTATTATATTGTTTCTTTATACAAATACTTCTAATTAACCTTGTTTCTAGTCTTAATTGGGCAGTTTGACCAATAGTCAAATTTCAAGCCCCAATTGGCTTGATTTAGGCCTCATGCTTTAAATAGGGTCCAAATGGGGAGAAAATGTGATTTTCAAGAGCCGGGAGTACTATTATATAGTTTCTTTATACAATTAATACTAATTAAACTTGTTTTTAGTTTTAATTACGAAGTTTGACCAAAAGTTAAACTTTCAGCTCCAATTGGCCTGAAGTAGACCTTATAAGAGCCGAATAGTGCCCAAACAGGAAGAAAACGTAGTTTTCAAGAGCCGTGAGTGGTATTATATAGTTTTTATGTACAATTACTACTATTTAAACTAGTTTTTTATTCTTTATTGAGAAGTTTGACTAAAGTCAAACTTTCAACCCCGATTGGCCTGAACTAGGCCATACAAGAGCCGAACGGGACCCAAACGGAGAGAAAACATGGTTTTCAAGAGCCGAGAGTAATATGACATAGTTTCTATGTACAATTATTACAAATTAACCTTGTTTCTAGTGTTAATTGGGAAGTCTGATATAAAGTAAAACTTTCAGCCCCGATTGGCATGATCTAGGCCTTATAAGAGCTAATTAGGTCCCAAATAGAGAGAAAATGTGGTTTTCAAGGGCTGGCAGTAGTATTATATTGTTTCTTTATACAAATACTTCTAATTAACCTTGTTTCTAGTCTTAATTGGGCAGTTTGACCAATAGTCAAATTTCAAGCCCCAATTGGCTTGATTTAGGCCTCATGCTTTAAATAGGGTCCAAATGGGGAGAAAATGTGATTTTCAAGAGCCGGGAGTACTATTATATAGTTTCTTTATACAATTAATACTAATTAAACTTGTTTTTAGTTTTAATTACGAAGTTTGACCAAAAGTTAAACTTTCAGCTCCAATTGGCCTGAAGTAGACCTTATAAGAGCCGAATAGTGCCCAAACAGGAAGAAAACGTAGTTTTCAAGAGCCGTGAGTGGTATTATATAGTTTTTATGTACAATTACTACTATTTAAACTAGTTTTTTATTCTTTATTGAGAAGTTTGACTAAAAGTCAAACTTTCAACCCCGATTGGCCTGAACTAGGCCATACAAGAGCCGAACGGGACCCAAACGGAGAGAAAACATGGTTTTCAAGAGCCGAGAGTAATATGACATAGTTTCTATGTACAATTATTACAAATTAACCTTGTTTCTAGTGTTAATTGGGAAGTCTGATATAAAGTAAAACTTTCAGCCCCGATTGGCATGATCTAGGCCTTATAAGAGCTAATTAGGTCCCAAATAGAGAGAAAATGTGGTTTTCAAGGGCTGGCAGTAGTATTATATTGTTTCTTTATACAAATACTTCTAATTAACCTTGTTTCTAGTCTTAATTGGGCAGTTTGACCAATAGTCAAATTTCAAGCCCCAATTGGCTTGATTTAGGCCTCATGCTTTAAATAGGGTCCAAATGGGGAGAAAATGTGATTTTCAAGAGCCGGGAGTACTATTATATAGTTTCTTTATACAATTAATACTAATTAAACTTGTTTTTAGTTTTAATTACGAAGTTTGACCAAAAGTTAAACTTTCAGCTCCAATTGGCCTGAAGTAGACCTTATAAGAGCCGAATAGTGCCCAAACAGGAAGAAAACGTAGTTTTCAAGAGCCGTGAGTGGTATTATATAGTTTTTATGTACAATTACTACTATTTAAACTAGTTTTTTATTCTTTATTGAGAAGTTTGACTAAAAGTCAAACTTTCAACCCCGATTGGCCTGAACTAGGCCATACAAGAGCCGAACGGGACCCAAACGGAGAGAAAACATGGTTTTCAAGAGCCGAGAGTAATATGACATAGTTTCTATGTACAATTATTACAAATTAACCTTGTTTCTAGTGTTAATTGGGAAGTCTGATATAAAGTAAAACTTTCAGCCCCGATTGGCATGATCTAGGCCTTATAAGAGCTAATTAGGTCCCAAATAGAGAGAAAATGTGGTTTTCAAGGGCTGGCAGTAGTATTATATTGTTTCTTTATACAAATACTTCTAATTAACCTTGTTTCTAGTCTTAATTGGGCAGTTTGACCAATAGTCAAATTTCAAGCCCCAATTGGCTTGATTTAGGCCTCATGCTTTAAATAGGGTCCAAATGGGGAGAAAATGTGATTTTCAAGAGCCGGGAGTACTATTATATAGTTTCTTTATACAATTAATACTAATTAAACTTGTTTTTAGTTTTAATTACGAAGTTTGACCAAAAGTTAAACTTTCAGCTCCAATTGGCCTGAAGTAGACCTTATAAGAGCCGAATAGTGCCCAAACAGGAAGAAAACGTAGTTTTCAAGAGCCGTGAGTGGTATTATATAGTTTTTATGTACAATTACTACTATTTAAACTAGTTTTTTATTCTTTATTGAGAAGTTTGACTTAAAGTCAAACTTTCAACCCCGATTGGCCTGAACTAGGCCATACAAGAGCCGAACGGGACCCAAACGGAGAGAAAACATGGTTTTCAAGAGCCGAGAGTAATATGACATAGTTTCTATGTACAATTATTACAAATTAACCTTGTTTCTAGTGTTAATTGGGAAGTCTGATATAAAGTAAAACTTTCAGCCCCGATTGGCATGATCTAGGCCTTATAAGAGCTAATTAGGTCCCAAATAGAGAGAAAATGTGGTTTTCAAGGGCTGGCAGTAGTATTATATTGTTTCTTTATACAAATACTTCTAATTAACCTTGTTTCTAGTCTTAATTGGGCAGTTTGACCAATAGTCAAATTTCAAGCCCCAATTGGCTTGATTTAGGCCTCATGCTTTAAATAGGGTCCAAATGGGGAGAAAATGTGATTTTCAAGAGCCGGGAGTACTATTATATAGTTTCTTTATACAATTAATACTAATTAAACTTGTTTTTAGTTTTAATTACGAAGTTTGACCAAAAGTTAAACTTTCAGCTCCAATTGGCCTGAAGTAGACCTTATAAGAGCCGAATAGTGCCCAAACAGGAAGAAAACGTAGTTTTCAAGAGCCGTGAGTGGTATTATATAGTTTTTATGTACAATTACTACTATTTAAACTAGTTTTTTATTCTTTATTGAGAAGTTTGACTTAAAGTCAAACTTTCAACCCCGATTGGCCTGAACTAGGCCATACAAGAGCCGAACGGGACCCAAACGGAGAGAAAACATGGTTTTCAAGAGCCGAGAGTAATATGACATAGTTTCTATGTACAATTATTACAAATTAACCTTGTTTCTAGTGTTAATTGGGAAGTCTGATATAAAGTAAAACTTTCAGCCCCGATTGGCATGATCTAGGCCTTATAAGAGCTAATTAGGTCCCAAATAGAGAGAAAATGTGGTTTTCAAGGGCTGGCAGTAGTATTATATTGTTTCTTTATACAAATACTTCTAATTAACCTTGTTTCTAGTCTTAATTGGGCAGTTTGACCAATAGTCAAATTTCAAGCCCCAATTGGCTTGATTTAGGCCTCATGCTTTAAATAGGGTCCAAATGGGGAGAAAATGTGATTTTCAAGAGCCGGGAGTACTATTATATAGTTTCTTTATACAATTAATACTAATTAAACTTGTTTTTAGTTTTAATTACGAAGTTTGACCAAAAGTTAAACTTTCAGCTCCAATTGGCCTGAAGTAGACCTTATAAGAGCCGAATAGTGCCCAAACAGGAAGAAAACGTAGTTTTCAAGAGCCGTGAGTGGTATTATATAGTTTTTATGTACAATTACTACTATTTAAACTAGTTTTTATTCTTTATTGAGAAGTTTGACTAAAAGTCAAACTTTCAACCCCGATTGGCCTGAACTAGGCCATACAAGAGCCGAACGGGACCCAAACGGAGAGAAAACATGGTTTTCAAGAGCCGAGAGTAATATGACATAGTTTCTATGTACAATTATTACAAATTAACCTTGTTTCTAGTGTTAATTGGGAAGTCTGATATAAAGTAAAACTTTCAGCCCCGATTGGCATGATCTAGGCCTTATAAGAGCTAATTAGGTCCCAAATAGAGAGAAAATGTGGTTTTCAAGGGCTGGCAGTAGTATTATATTGTTTCTTTATACAAATACTTCTAATTAACCTTGTTTCTAGTCTTAATTGGGCAGTTTGACCAATAGTCAAATTTCAAGCCCCAATTGGCTTGATTTAGGCCTCATGCTTTAAATAGGGTCCAAATGGGGAGAAAATGTGATTTTCAAGAGCCGGGAGTACTATTATATAGTTTCTTTATACAATTAATACTAATTAAACTTGTTTTTAGTTTTAATTACGAAGTTTGACCAAAAGTTAAACTTTCAGCTCCAATTGGCCTGAAGTAGACCTTATAAGAGCCGAATAGTGCCCAAACAGGAAGAAAACGTAGTTTTCAAGAGCCGTGAGTGGTATTATATAGTTTTTATGTACAATTACTACTATTTAAACTAGTTTTTTATTCTTTATTGAGAAGTTTGACTAAAAGTCAAACTTTCAACCCCGATTGGCCTGAACTAGGCCATACAAGAGCCGAACGGGACCCAAACGGAGAGAAAACATGGTTTTCAAGAGCCGAGAGTAATATGACATAGTTTCTATGTACAATTATTACAAATTAACCTTGTTTCTAGTGTTAATTGGGAAGTCTGATATAAAGTAAAACTTTCAGCCCCGATTGGCATGATCTAGGCCTTATAAGAGCTAATTAGGTCCCAAATAGAGAGAAAATGTGGTTTTCAAGGGCTGGCAGTAGTATTATATTGTTTCTTTATACAAATACTTCTAATTAACCTTGTTTCTAGTCTTAATTGGGCAGTTTGACCAATAGTCAAATTTCAAGCCCCAATTGGCTTGATTTAGGCCTCATGCTTTAAATAGGGTCCAAATGGGGAGAAAATGTGATTTTCAAGAGCCGGGAGTACTATTATATAGTTTCTTTATACAATTAATACTAATTAAACTTGTTTTTAGTTTTAATTACGAAGTTTGACCAAAAGTTAAACTTTCAGCTCCAATTGGCCTGAAGTAGACCTTATAAGAGCCGAATAGTGCCCAAACAGGAAGAAAACGTAGTTTTCAAGAGCCGTGAGTGGTATTATATAGTTTTTATGTACAATTACTACTATTTAAACTAGTTTTTTATTCTTTATTGAGAAGTTTGACTAAAAGTCAAACTTTCAACCCCGATTGGCCTGAACTAGGCCATACAAGAGCCGAACGGGACCCAAACGGAGAGAAAACATGGTTTTCAAGAGCCGAGAGTAATATGACATAGTTTCTATGTACAATTATTACAAATTAACCTTGTTTCTAGTGTTAATTGGGAAGTCTGATATAAAGTAAAACTTTCAGCCCCGATTGGCATGATCTAGGCCTTATAAGAGCTAATTAGGTCCCAAATAGAGAGAAAATGTGGTTTTCAAGGGCTGGCAGTAGTATTATATTGTTTCTTTATACAAATACTTCTAATTAACCTTGTTTCTAGTCTTAATTGGGCAGTTTGACCAATAGTCAAATTTCAAGCCCCAATTGGCTTGATTTAGGCCTCATGCTTTAAATAGGGTCCAAATGGGGAGAAAATGTGATTTTCAAGAGCCGGGAGTACTATTATATAGTTTCTTTATACAATTAATACTAATTAAACTTGTTTTTAGTTTTAATTACGAAGTTTGACCAAAAGTTAAACTTTCAGCTCCAATTGGCCTGAAGTAGACCTTATAAGAGCCGAATAGTGCCCAAACAGGAAGAAAACGTAGTTTTCAAGAGCCGTGAGTGGTATTATATAGTTTTTATGTACAATTACTACTATTTAAACTAGTTTTTTATTCTTTATTGAGAAGTTTGACTAAAAGTCAAACTTTCAACCCCGATTGGCCTGAACTAGGCCATACAAGAGCCGAACGGGACCCAAACGGAGAGAAAACATGGTTTTCAAGAGCCGAGAGTAATATGACATAGTTTCTATGTACAATTATTACAAATTAACCTTGTTTCTAGTGTTAATTGGGAAGTCTGATATAAAGTAAAACTTTCAGCCCCGATTGGCATGATCTAGGCCTTATAAGAGCTAATTAGGTCCCAAATAGAGAGAAAATGTGGTTTTCAAGGGCTGGCAGTAGTATTATATTGTTTCTTTATACAAATACTTCTAATTAACCTTGTTTCTAGTCTTAATTGGGCAGTTTGACCAATAGTCAAATTTCAAGCCCCAATTGGCTTGATTTAGGCCTCATGCTTTAAATAGGGTCCAAATGGGGAGAAAATGTGATTTTCAAGAGCCGGGAGTACTATTATATAGTTTCTTTATACAATTAATACTAATTAAACTTGTTTTTAGTTTTAATTACGAAGTTTGACCAAAAGTTAAACTTTCAGCTCCAATTGGCCTGAAGTAGACCTTATAAGAGCCGAATAGTGCCCAAACAGGAAGAAAACGTAGTTTTCAAGAGCCGTGAGTGGTATTATATAGTTTTTATGTACAATTACTACTATTTAAACTAGTTTTTTATTCTTTATTGAGAAGTTTGACTAAAAGTCAAACTTTCAACCCCGATTGGCCTGAACTAGGCCATACAAGAGCCGAACGGGACCCAAACGGAGAGAAAACATGGTTTTCAAGAGCCGAGAGTAATATGACATAGTTTCTATGTACAATTATTACAAATTAACCTTGTTTCTAGTGTTAATTGGGAAGTCTGATATAAAGTAAAACTTTCAGCCCCGATTGGCATGATCTAGGCCTTATAAGAGCTAATTAGGTCCCAAATAGAGAGAAAATGTGGTTTTCAAGGGCTGGCAGTAGTATTATATTGTTTCTTTATACAAATACTTCTAATTAACCTTGTTTCTAGTCTTAATTGGGCAGTTTGACCAATAGTCAAATTTCAAGCCCCAATTGGCTTGATTTAGGCCTCATGCTTTAAATAGGGTCCAAATGGGGAGAAAATGTGATTTTCAAGAGCCGGGAGTACTATTATATAGTTTCTTTATACAATTAATACTAATTAAACTTGTTTTTAGTTTTAATTACGAAGTTTGACCAAAAGTTAAACTTTCAGCTCCAATTGGCCTGAAGTAGACCTTATAAGAGCCGAATAGTGCCCAAACAGGAAGAAAACGTAGTTTTCAAGAGCCGTGAGTGGTATTATATAGTTTTTATGTACAATTACTACTATTTAAACTAGTTTTTTATTCTTTATTGAGAAGTTTGACTAAAAGTCAAACTTTCAACCCCGATTGGCCTGAACTAGGCCATACAAGAGCCGAACGGGACCCAAACGGAGAGAAAACATGGTTTTCAAGAGCCGAGAGTAATATGACATAGTTTCTATGTACAATTATTACAAATTAACCTTGTTTCTAGTGTTAATTGGGAAGTCTGATATAAAGTAAAACTTTCAGCCCCGATTGGCATGATCTAGGCCTTATAAGAGCTAATTAGGTCCCAAATAGAGAGAAAATGTGGTTTTCAAGGGCTGGCAGTAGTATTATATTGTTTCTTTATACAAATACTTCTAATTAACCTTGTTTCTAGTCTTAATTGGGCAGTTTGACCAATAGTCAAATTTCAAGCCCCAATTGGCTTGATTTAGGCCTCATGCTTTAAATAGGGTCCAAATGGGGAGAAAATGTGATTTTCAAGAGCCGGGAGTACTATTATATAGTTTCTTTATACAATTAATACTAATTAAACTTGTTTTTAGTTTTAATTACGAAGTTTGACCAAAAGTTAAACTTTCAGCTCCAATTGGCCTGAAGTAGACCTTATAAGAGCCGAATAGTGCCCAAACAGGAAGAAAACGTAGTTTTCAAGAGCCGTGAGTGGTATTATATAGTTTTTATGTACAATTACTACTATTTAAACTAGTTTTTTATTCTTTATTGAGAAGTTTGACTTAAAGTCAAACTTTCAACCCCGATTGGCCTGAACTAGGCCATACAAGAGCCGAACGGGACCCAAACGGAGAGAAAACATGGTTTTCAAGAGCCGAGAGTAATATGACATAGTTTCTATGTACAATTATTACAAATTAACCTTGTTTCTAGTGTTAATTGGGAAGTCTGATATAAAGTAAAACTTTCAGCCCCGATTGGCATGATCTAGGCCTTATAAGAGCTAATTAGGTCCCAAATAGAGAGAAAATGTGGTTTTCAAGGGCTGGCAGTAGTATTATATTGTTTCTTTATACAAATACTTCTAATTAACCTTGTTTCTAGTCTTAATTGGGCAGTTTGACCAATAGTCAAATTTCAAGCCCCAATTGGCTTGATTTAGGCCTCATGCTTTAAATAGGGTCCAAATGGGGAGAAAATGTGATTTTCAAGAGCCGGGAGTACTATTATATAGTTTCTTTATACAATTAATACTAATTAAACTTGTTTTTAGTTTTAATTACGAAGTTTGACCAAAAGTTAAACTTTCAGCTCCAATTGGCCTGAAGTAGACCTTATAAGAGCCGAATAGTGCCCAAACAGGAAGAAAACGTAGTTTTCAAGAGCCGTGAGTGGTATTATATAGTTTTTATGTACAATTACTACTATTTAAACTAGTTTTTTATTCTTTATTGAGAAGTTTGACTTAAAGTCAAACTTTCAACCCCGATTGGCCTGAACTAGGCCATACAAGAGCCGAACGGGACCCAAACGGAGAGAAAACATGGTTTTCAAGAGCCGAGAGTAATATGACATAGTTTCTATGTACAATTATTACAAATTAACCTTGTTTCTAGTGTTAATTGGGAAGTCTGATATAAAGTAAAACTTTCAGCCCCGATTGGCATGATCTAGGCCTTATAAGAGCTAATTAGGTCCCAAATAGAGAGAAAATGTGGTTTTCAAGGGCTGGCAGTAGTATTATATTGTTTCTTTATACAAATACTTCTAATTAACCTTGTTTCTAGTCTTAATTGGGCAGTTTGACCAATAGTCAAATTTCAAGCCCCAATTGGCTTGATTTAGGCCTCATGCTTTAAATAGGGTCCAAATGGGGAGAAAATGTGATTTTCAAGAGCCGGGAGTACTATTATATAGTTTCTTTATACAATTAATACTAATTAAACTTGTTTTTAGTTTTAATTACGAAGTTTGACCAAAAGTTAAACTTTCAGCTCCAATTGGCCTGAAGTAGACCTTATAAGAGCCGAATAGTGCCCAAACAGGAAGAAAACGTAGTTTTCAAGAGCCGTGAGTGGTATTATATAGTTTTTATGTACAATTACTACTATTTAAACTAGTTTTTTTATTCTTTATTGAGAAGTTTGACTAAAAGTCAAACTTTCAACCCCGATTGGCCTGAACTAGGCCATACAAGAGCCGAACGGGACCCAAACGGAGAGAAAACATGGTTTTCAAGAGCCGAGAGTAATATGACATAGTTTCTATGTACAATTATTACAAATTAACCTTGTTTCTAGTGTTAATTGGGAAGTCTGATATAAAGTAAAACTTTCAGCCCCGATTGGCATGATCTAGGCCTTATAAGAGCTAATTAGGTCCCAAATAGAGAGAAAATGTGTTTTCAAGGGCTGGCAGTAGTATTATATTGTTTCTTTATACAAATACTTCTAATTAACCTTGTTTCTAGTCTTAATTGGGCAGTTTGACCAATAGTCAAATTTCAAGCCCCAATTGGCTTGATTTAGGCCTCATGCTTTAAATAGGGTCCAAATGGGGAGAAAATGTGATTTTCAAGAGCCGGGAGTACTATTATATAGTTTCTTTATACAATTAATACTAATTAAACTTGTTTTTAGTTTTAATTACGAAGTTTGACCAAAAGTTAAACTTTCAGCTCCAATTGGCCTGAAGTAGACCTTATAAGAGCCGAATAGTGCCCAAACAGGAAGAAAACGTAGTTTTCAAGAGCCGTGAGTGGTATTATATAGTTTTTATGTACAATTACTACTATTTAAACTAGTTTTTTATTCTTTATTGAGAAGTTTGACTAAAAGTCAAACTTTCAACCCCGATTGGCCTGAACTAGGCCATACAAGAGCCGAACGGGACCCAAACGGAGAGAAAACATGGTTTTCAAGAGCCGAGAGTAATATGACATAGTTTCTATGTACAATTATTACAAATTAACCTTGTTTCTAGTGTTAATTGGGAAGTCTGATATAAAGTAAAACTTTCAGCCCCGATTGGCATGATCTAGGCCTTATAAGAGCTAATTAGGTCCCAAATAGAGAGAAAATGTGGTTTTCAAGGGCTGGCAGTAGTATTATATTGTTTCTTTATACAAATACTTCTAATTAACCTTGTTTCTAGTCTTAATTGGGCAGTTTGACCAATAGTCAAATTTCAAGCCCCAATTGGCTTGATTTAGGCCTCATGCTTTAAATAGGGTCCAAATGGGGAGAAAATGTGATTTTCAAGAGCCGGGAGTACTATTATATAGTTTCTTTATACAATTAATACTAATTAAACTTGTTTTTAGTTTTAATTACGAAGTTTGACCAAAAGTTAAACTTTCAGCTCCAATTGGCCTGAAGTAGACCTTATAAGAGCCGAATAGTGCCCAAACAGGAAGAAAACGTAGTTTTCAAGAGCCGTGAGTGGTATTATATAGTTTTTATGTACAATTACTACTATTTAAACTAGTTTTTTATTCTTTATTGAGAAGTTTGACTAAAAGTCAAACTTTCAACCCCGATTGGCCTGAACTAGGCCATACAAGAGCCGAACGGGACCCAAACGGAGAGAAAACATGGTTTTCAAGAGCCGAGAGTAATATGACATAGTTTCTATGTACAATTATTACAAATTAACCTTGTTTCTAGTGTTAATTGGGAAGTCTGATATAAAGTAAAACTTTCAGCCCCGATTGGCATGATCTAGGCCTTATAAGAGCTAATTAGGTCCCAAATAGAGAGAAAATGTGGTTTTCAAGGGCTGGCAGTAGTATTATATTGTTTCTTTATACAAATACTTCTAATTAACCTTGTTTCTAGTCTTAATTGGGCAGTTTGACCAATAGTCAAATTTCAAGCCCCAATTGGCTTGATTTAGGCCTCATGCTTTAAATAGGGTCCAAATGGGGAGAAAATGTGATTTTCAAGAGCCGGGAGTACTATTATATAGTTTCTTTATACAATTAATACTAATTAAACTTGTTTTTAGTTTTAATTACGAAGTTTGACCAAAAGTTAAACTTTCAGCTCCAATTGGCCTGAAGTAGACCTTATAAGAGCCGAATAGTGCCCAAACAGGAAGAAAACGTAGTTTTCAAGAGCCGTGAGTGGTATTATATAGTTTTTATGTACAATTACTACTATTTAAACTAGTTTTTTATTCTTTATTGAGAAGTTTGACTAAAAGTCAAACTTTCAACCCCGATTGGCCTGAACTAGGCCATACAAGAGCCGAACGGGACCCAAACGGAGAGAAAACATGGTTTTCAAGAGCCGAGAGTAATATGACATAGTTTCTATGTACAATTATTACAAATTAACCTTGTTTCTAGTGTTAATTGGGAAGTCTGATATAAAGTAAAACTTTCAGCCCCGATTGGCATGATCTAGGCCTTATAAGAGCTAATTAGGTCCCAAATAGAGAGAAAATGTGGTTTTCAAGGGCTGGCAGTAGTATTATATTGTTTCTTTATACAAATACTTCTAATTAACCTTGTTTCTAGTCTTAATTGGGCAGTTTGACCAATAGTCAAATTTCAAGCCCCAATTGGCTTGATTTAGGCCTCATGCTTTAAATAGGGTCCAAATGGGAGAAAATGTGATTTTCAAGAGCCGGGAGTACTATTATATAGTTTCTTTATACAATTAATACTAATTAAACTTGTTTTTAGTTTTAATTACGAAGTTTGACCAAAAGTTAAACTTTCAGCTCCAATTGGCCTGAAGTAGACCTTATAAGAGCCGAATAGTGCCCAAACAGGAAGAAAACGTAGTTTTCAAGAGCCGTGAGTGGTATTATATAGTTTTTATGTACAATTACTACTATTTAAACTAGTTTTTTATTCTTTATTGAGAAGTTTGACTTAAAGTCAAACTTTCAACCCCGATTGGCCTGAACTAGGCCATACAAGAGCCGAACGGGACCCAAACGGAGAGAAAACATGGTTTTCAAGAGCCGAGAGTAATATGACATAGTTTCTATGTACAATTATTACAAATTAACCTTGTTTCTAGTGTTAATTGGGAAGTCTGATATAAAGTAAAACTTTCAGCCCCGATTGGCATGATCTAGGCCTTATAAGAGCTAATTAGGTCCCAAATAGAGAGAAAATGTGGTTTTCAAGGGCTGGCAGTAGTATTATATTGTTTCTTTATACAAATACTTCTAATTAACCTTGTTTCTAGTCTTAATTGGGCAGTTTGACCAATAGTCAAATTTCAAGCCCCAATTGGCTTGATTTAGGCCTCATGCTTTAAATAGGGTCCAAATGGGGAGAAAATGTGATTTTCAAGAGCCGGGAGTACTATTATATAGTTTCTTTATACAATTAATACTAATTAAACTTGTTTTTAGTTTTAATTACGAAGTTTGACCAAAAGTTAAACTTTCAGCTCCAATTGGCCTGAAGTAGACCTTATAAGAGCCGAATAGTGCCCAAACAGGAAGAAAACGTAGTTTTAAGAGCCGTGAGTGGTATTATATAGTTTTTATGTACAATTACTACTATTTAAACTAGTTTTTATTCTTTATTGAGAAGTTTGACTAAAAGTCAAACTTTCAACCCCGATTGGCCTGAACTAGGCCATACAAGAGCCGAACGGGACCCAAACGGAGAGAAAACATGGTTTTCAAGAGCCGAGAGTAATATGACATAGTTTCTATGTACAATTATTACAAATTAACCTTGTTTCTAGTGTTAATTGGGAAGTCTGATATAAAGTAAAACTTTCAGCCCCGATTGGCATGATCTAGGCCTTATAAGAGCTAATTAGGTCCCAAATAGAGAGAAAATGTGGTTTTCAAGGGCTGGCAGTAGTATTATATTGTTTCTTTATACAAATACTTCTAATTAACCTTGTTTCTAGTCTTAATTGGGCAGTTTGACCAATAGTCAAATTTCAAGCCCCAATTGGCTTGATTTAGGCCTCATGCTTTAAATAGGGTCCAAATGGGGAGAAAATGTGATTTTCAAGAGCCGGGAGTACTATTATATAGTTTCTTTATACAATTAATACTAATTAAACTTGTTTTAGTTTTAATTACGAAGTTTGACCAAAAGTTAAACTTTCAGCTCCAATTGGCCTGAAGTAGACCTTATAAGAGCCGAATAGTGCCCAAACAGGAAGAAAAGTAGTTTTCAAGAGCCGTGAGTGGTATTATATAGTTTTTATGTACAATTACTGCTATTTAAACTAGTTTTTTATTCTTTATTGAGAAGTTTGACTTAAAGACAAACTTTCAACCCTGATTGGCCTGAGCTAGGCCATACAAGAGCCGTACGGGACGCAAACGGAGAGAAAAACATGGTTTTCAAGAGCCGAGAGTAATATGACATAGTTTCTATGTACAATTATTACAAATTAACCTTGTTTCTAGTGTTAATTGGGAAGTCTGTGTTGCCTAAAGGCCTATCACCCTAGTTTTGATGATGATCAACTCATGAAGTTATGATTACTAATGATCTTGTGTTTAATTAGTGACAGATTCCTTATCAAGATCTTAGTAGGTGTGGAGCTTCAACAAAGGATTTAAAGTCAAGTTGGAAGCAGCACGGTTGATTCACGAGCCTATGCATCAAGATCACATTAGAGATGAGCTCGGTAGATTGCATGTGGACCAAGTCAAGAAGATGAGAAGACTTCAAGTGAAGACTTCAAGAAGATGAAGACTGAGTCTAGGTTTGTTTTTATAAGATTTGTTTTGTTTTAGTTAAAATGTAAAGGATAGATAGTTGGTGGATTGCTCAAGTCTATATCACACACACACTCTTGATAGAACTCTTGATAGAATGATTTTCATAAAAGATTTTCATTTGTGATAAAATACAATTTGGTTTTGGTATTCATGTATACATATCTTATATCCAAAACCATGTTTAGAGCCTTATGTCAAAAACTAGATATTCATCTTATTTGTGTAGTGGATCATATCCATACACACTGCTTTATAAGTTCAAAATATCTTGTTTTTGTATTTTGTGAAGTATGGAAAAACAAGTTTTAGAAAAACATATTTTTAGAAAAACAGTTTTTATTTTGATTGAAACTATTTTTCTGGATTTACTGTGAATTTCTGGATTTTATTAAGCCAAAAGACCATCCTTAATCCCTATTTTCTGGTTCTGCCAGTTCTGATTTTTCAGAACTGACAGAGGCCGGTCGACCGGGTCGGTCGACCGGATGTGCACAGCGTGCACGCCAGTGTGCACTGGAGAACGGTCGACCGGGCCGGTCGACCGCTTCAGAGAGCTTTGCTCTCGGGAATTATCGGTCGACCGGCCGGTCGACCGACAGAGAGTGTACTCTCTTCTCCAGTTGCTCGGTCGACCGGCCCGGTCGATCGGAGGCTGCAACGGTCGGATTTTTGACCGTTGCCGGTCGACCCCGGTAGCTCTGACAGAGCCCAACGGCAGATTTTTCTGGCCTCTATAAAAGGGGGTTGTCATTGTTTTGAGCCAAGATTTTTGGAGACCTTAGAGCTAGTTTTTCCCAGTCTTTCTGAAGGGTTTTCTCACAAAATTAGAGTTAATACTTCCAATTAAAAGGAGAGTTTTATCAAAGAGTGTAAAGAGATTTTTCTTGAGTTTTCCATCAAAGCTTTCTTTCCTTGTTTTTTCTCACACTACACTTGAGCTTCCATTGTATATCTATCCTATAGGGAGAGTGTTGTAGTGAGTTTGTATTTGGTGATCAAGTGTTAGATCACCAAAGAGATTTCCTTTGTATTTGAGAGACGGGCAAGTGTGCTCGTTGGTGGTTAGAGTTCGGTTTGTGAACTCTTGGTGGTTTGAGGTGCGGCCTCGGCGAGTCGGTGGACTTGCGTGTGTAAGGGACTTTGAGTCCGAGAGCTTGTAGGTGTTGCGGCACCGAGGAGAGATCCGGTGGGATCTTGCATAGTGGAAATCCTTCGTGTGTCGAAGGCGGGGATGTAGAGCAAGTGTGCTCGAACTCGAAACAAACCCTTTGTGTTTGCGATTGCTCACTCTTGCTCTCTTTCTCTTTTGTCTCTATTTTATATCTTGCATTCAATTTATTGTGTTCATCTTATATATGCATGATATATTCCCTTGTGCTCATAATTGATATACATACTTGCTTGGGATTGTTGTTAACACTAGTATTCAACCAAGAGAGCCAACGCGGCACCTCAACCCATTCAAGGGGAATCTAGAGGAGCTTGTCCAGAGCCTCGCAAGGGGAATTCGGCAACACTCTTGAGTTATAATAAGTGTTTAATTAAAAGAAGTTTAATTTGGTCAACTTAGTTTTAATTCCGCATTATTTGTTCATAAGTGACCATTAGATTAGCCATCACCTATTCACCCCCCTCTAGGTGATCTTACAATTGGTATCAGAGCCAAGTGCTCTTGATATTGGGTCTAACAACCTAGAGTTAAAGATCTTCTTTTAGGCTAATCACTTTATTTGTACACACACCATGGACTTTATGTCACCACCCACTTTTGATATTCTTAACATCCAAACTTGGACGGTTAAGATGTCATTGTACCTCAAGGCCTTAGGAATTCATGCTTATCTTGCTACTACTAATAATGATTATTGTTCAAATAGCAAGTACATTGAGGCTAATGCAAAAGCCCTTCATGCTCTTAAATGTACCCTAAATGATGATTATTTATCTAGGGTTTCTAACATTAAATCGGCTTTTGTAGCTTGGAACATCATCACCTCCCTTGGCGAAAAAGGATCTATATTATGCCGGAGCGATTCGGATGTTGGAAGCGACACCTCCAACAAGTGCTACATGGTCCAAGGGATAACCCCTTGAGGTAAACACCGAATCCGATGATGAGGATGTAGACTGTCATATGATGAGCTTGCTACCTTTTGTCATCTTGTGCTTGAAAAATATGACATGATTAAAAAGAAAAATAAAAATTTGAAAAAGGAACTTGATTGCATGCATGTAGAACATGACTCTTTTAGAAGTAACATTGCATGTTTAGAAAAGATAAAAAATTTTGAAAAGAATTTTGATGCCATGCTTAATGATAAAGATTTATTAGAAAATAAAATGGCATGCTTAGAAAAATAAAATGAGGTTTTGAAAAATGAGAATGTTTCTTTATTTTCAAAATTAAATGATTTATGTGAAGGGAACACTATTTTGAAGGATAAGATTGATTTGGGGAAAAAACAAAAGGAAATCGTTTTTCAAGAAAATAAATCTTTAAAAAGAAAAATTTGTTGAAAAAGAAAAGGATAATGTTTTTCAAAAGAAAAAGAAAAATGATTCTTTATCTCACCATGCTTTACATGCCACAACTAATGAGATTAAGAATTTGGAAAATAAGATAGAAAATTTGAGCTCTAATTTGAGCACATGTGCATTCAATCATTCTAAGTTGGAATCTTTGTTTCAAAAGAAACAAGTTCCTCATACTCATGCACATTCACATCATGCACATGCTTATGATGCACATCATGCTCACACTCCCACTCATAAGTATGCTAAGGGTGTACATATGTACACATTGTGGCCGCAAAGGCCATCTAAGAAAATTTTGTTATGAAAGGTTAAATGTTCTTATTTTTGATAAAAATAAAAATGCTTGGGTTCCTTACAAGACTAACCCCATAGGACCCAAGAAAATATGGGGTACCAAAATCCCCACCTTGTGTATTTGATGTAGGTGAGGAATCTCTCAAACGTGAGAGATTTGGTGCCTTGATGGTGGTGCATTTGAACTAAAATGACACATACTTGGAGCACCGCTATCAAGAAATTTTGGTGGGTCAACCACCATGCTTGGAGCTTTGGAGTTGGTAACAACCTCTAAACTCCTAATTTTATGTACATGCTTTTAATTTCATATGTCATATAGCATGTTCATGATTTTATTTGATTTGTGCTTCATGTGGCATTTACATGCTTAAATGTAGAATGTGTCAAAACTTGCATTTATACATATATGAATAGTGAACTACAATTGACTCATATATATTTGAACTTCATGCTCATTTGTATCCACTATATGCATGTGTATAGGCTAGTTTTGATGATTCGGTCATTTATACTTGTTATGCCTATCTTTGATCTTACCTCATGTATATGTGTGTTTAATTCAAATCTAATAAATATACATGTATACCCGTGAGTCTCTAGCTTTCATGCAAATATTTGATAGACTCTTTTACAATTTGGGATATGTATGTATTGTTAGATTTGTATAATTCATACATATACCATGAAGATTGTAGTTTTTTTTAATAAAAATGATTTCGTGTTGATTTGATAACAATGATTTCTATGTGATTTGAGCTTCAATGACAACTTTCATGAAAATACTATTTACATAACCTTTGAACACTCATCTTTTATTCAAAAATATATTTATGAGCCTTATGGACTATGAGTGCTTGGATTTTTATGTACTTAGTCTCATTCATGAAAACATATGATTTGACATATTTGAGGATCTTTAACTAGTTTCAAAAACAATTTATACTAGTTATGTATTCTTCAAATAGTTTTTGAGATTGTCACATGATTCAATTTTTCTTAAAATTTAATGCTTCATGATTTGAATATTAGTTTATATGTTAGTTTTTGTCAACACTAGGATTTATACTTGAACATATCATGGGCCTCAAAAAGATCTATTAGTAAGTGTGCTTAAATGCTTATTTGAACCCTTGAAATGTACTTGTATTGCTTAGTTTTGATGATTCATACATATTTAAACTTATGTTCACCTTTTGGATTTGATTTATGATCATGTGCCTTTTATTTCATGTATATGTGTGTTTTGCCAAACCTTAAAATATACATGTATAACTCTTGAGTCTTTTGCCTTCAATGCAAATCCATTCATATAGACTCACTTGAGTTTAAGAGATATGTATGTATATTTCATGTATTGTCAAAACATACATATATCTTGACATATAGATTTTGTTTTCAATGTTTTTAATAAAAAAATGTGAGATGATTTTGATGTTTATGATTTTCTAAGGAATATTGTACCTTATTGCCATTTTCATGATGCCATGTTTCACATAACATTAGTACACTCACTTCTTTTGAAACTATTTGGACTTTATAGATTAGAGTGTTTGAGTGTTTTGTGTTTCATTGCTATTTCATGAAAATCCTTAGATTTATTCCTTGATAGAAGGATTTCGTACTAGTTGTTAAACACTCTCATTTAACTAGTTCGAATTCTTCATGTGTTGTTAATGCTAAGCTTAATTCAAATCTTATTTTTCAAGCTTATGCATTAGATTTTAAAATGGTATCAATATTTTTTATTTGATATCAAAGAGAAAATTCAAAATTTGTTTTGATAAAATAGAATTAATGATTTTGTTTTGATGAGAAAAATTCAAAATTTTTGATTTGTATTGCCCCTCCTTGACTTCTTATTTTTGACATAAAGGGGGAGAAAATTTGTTGATTTGATTTTACTATGAACCCTTTGTTGATGATTGACAAAAGGGGGAGAAGTATTTGTGTTTTTGTTTTGATATATATGCATGATTTCCTTGCTTAAGGGGAGAAGTATTTGTCCTTCTTACTTAAGGGGAATTAAGATTTGTATTTATGCATATGTGTTTTGATTTATGCAAATAGGAGTAAAAAGATTTTGATTTATGCTTGTTGCATCTCCATATTTGCATCCATATTCATGTGCTTCATGATCATATTTATTATTTATTTTGTATGCATGAGTTAAGGGGGAGCTTCTTTGAAGCTTTACTTAATCCATGCATATATAACGTCATGAGTTTGTCATCATCAAAAGGGGGAGATTGTTGGCCCAAAGGCCTATCACCCTAGTTTTGATGATGATCAACTCATGAAGTTATGATTACTAATGATCTTGTGTTTAATTAGTGACAGATTCCTTATCAAGATCTTAGTAGGTGTGGAGCTTCAACAAAGGATTTAAAGTCAAGTTGGAAGCTAGCACCAGTTGATTCACGAGCCTATGCATCAAGATCACATCTAGAGATGAGCTCGGTAGATTGCATGTGGACCAAGTCAAGAAGATGAGAAGACTTCAAGTGAAGACTTCAAGAAGATGAAGACTTGAGTCTAGGTTTGTTTTTATAAGATTTTGTTTTTGTTTTAGTTAAAATGTAAAGGATAGATAGTTGGTGGATTGCTCAAGTCTATATCACACACACACTCTTGATAGAACTCTTGATAGAATGATTTTCATAAAAAGATTTTCATTTGTGATAAAATACAATTGGTTTTTGGTATTCATGTACATATCTTATATCCAAAACCATGTTAGAGCCTTATGTCAAAAACTAGATATTCATCTTATTTGTGTAGTGGATCATATCCATACACACTTTGCTTTATAAGTTCAAAATATCTTGTTTTTGTATTTTGTGAAGTTATGGAAAAAACAAGTTTTAGAAAAACATATTTTTAGAAAAAACAGTTTTTATTTTGATTGAAACTATTTTTCTGGATTTACTGTGAATTTCTGGGATTTTATTAAGCCAAAAGACCAATCCTTAATCCCTATTTTCTGGTCTCTGCCAGTTCTGATTTTTCAGAACTGACAGAGGCCGGTCGACCGGGTCGGTCGACGGATGTGCACAGTGTGCACGCCAGTGTGCACTGGAGAACGGTCGACCGGCCGGTCGACCGCTTCAGAGAGCTTTGCTCTCGGGAATTATCGGTCGACCGGGCCGGTCGACCGACAGAGAGTTTACTCTCTTCTCCAGTTGCTCGGTCGACGGGCCGGCCGACCGGAGCTGCAACGGTCGGATTTTTGACCGTTGCCGGTCGACCGGACCCGGTTCGACCGGTAGCTCTGACAGAGCCCAACGGTCAGATTTTTCTGGCCTCTATAAAAGGGGGTTTTGTCATGTTTTGAGCCAAGATTTTTGGAGACCTTAGAGCTAGTTTTTCCCAGTCTTTCTGAAGGTTTTTCCCACAAAATTAGAGTTAATACTTCCAATTAAAAGGAGAGTTTTATCAAAGAGCGTTAAAAGAGATTTTTCTTGAGTTTTCCATCAAAGCTTTCTTTCCTTGTTTTTTCTCACACTACACTTGAGCTTCCATTGTATATCTATCCTATAGGGAGAGTGTTGTAGTGAGTTTGTATTTGGTGATCAAGTGTTAGATCACCAAAGAGATTTCCTTTGTATTTGAGGAGACGGGCAAGTGTGCTCGTTGGTGGTTAGAGTTCGGTTTGTGAACTCTTGGTGGTTTGAGGTGCGGCTCGGCGAGTCGGTGGACTTGCGTGTGTAAGGGACTTTGGAGTCCGAGAGCTTGTAGGTGTTGCGGCACCGAGGAGAGATCGGTGGGATCTTGCATAGTGAAATCCTTCGTGTGTCGAAGGCGGGGATGTAGAGCAAGTGCGGCGCTCGAACCGAAACAAACCTTTGTGTTTGCGATTGCTCACTCTTGCTCTCTTTCTCTTTTTGTCTCTATTTTATATCTTGCATTCAATTTATTGTGTTCATCTTATATATGCATGATATATTCCCTTGTGCTCATAATTGATATACATACTTGCTTGGGATTGTTGTTAACACTAGTATTCAACCAAGAGAGCCAACGCGGCACCTCAACCCATTCAAGGGGAATCTAGAGGAGCTTGTCCAGAGCCTCGCAAGGGGAATTCGGCAACACTCTTGAGTTATACATAAGTGTTTAATTAAAAGAGTTTAATTTGGTCAACTTAGTTTTAATTCCGCATATTTGTTCATAAGTGACCATTAGATTAGCCATCACCTATTCACCCCCCTCTAGGTGATCTTACAGTCTGATATAAAGTAAAATTTTCAGCCCCGATTGGCATGATCTAGGCCTTATAAGAGCTAATTAGGTCCCAAATAGAGAGAAAATGTGGTTTTCAAGGGCTGGTAGTAGTATTATATGTTTTTTTATACAAATACTTCTAATTAACCTAGTTTCTACTCTTAATTGGGCAGTTTGACCAATAGTCAAATTTCAAGCCCCAATTGGCTTGATTTAGGCCTCATGCTTTAAATAGGGTCCAAATTGGGAGAAAATGTGATTTTCAAGAGCGGAGTACTATTATATAGTTTCTTTATACAATTAAACTAATTAAACTTGTTTTTAGTTTTAATTACGAAGTTTGACCAAAAGTTAAACTTTCAGCTCCAATTGGCCTGAAGTAGACTTTATAAGAGCCGAATAGTGCCCAAACAGGAAGAAAACGTAGTTTTCAAGAGCCGTGAGTGGTATTATAAGTTTTTTATGTACATTAATATTCTATTTAAACTAGTTTTTTATTCTTTATTGAGAAGTTTGACTTAAAGTCAAACTTCAACCCCGATTGGCCTGAACTAGGCCATACAAAGCCGAACGGGACCCAAACGGAGAGAAAACTTGGTTTTCAAGAACCGAGAGTAATATGACATAGTTTCTATGTACAATTACTTCAACTTAACCTTGTTTCTAGTCTTAATTGGGTAGTTTGACCAATAGTCAAATTTCAAGCCCCAATTGGCTTGATTTAGGCCTCATGCTTTAAATAGGGTCCAAATGGGGAGAAAATGTGATTTTCAAGAGCCGGGAGTACTATTATATAGTTTCTTTATACAATTAATACTAATTAAACTTGTTATTAGTTTTAATTACGAAGTTTGACCAAAAGTTAAACTTTCAGCTCCAATTGCCTGAAGTAGATCTTATAAGAGCCGAATAGTGCCCAAACAGGAAGGAAACGTAGTTTTCAAGAGCGTGAGTGGTATTATATAGTTTTTATGTACAATTACTGCTATTTAAACTAGTTTTTTATTCTTTATTGAGAAGTTTGACTTAAAGACAAACTTTCAACCCTGATTGGCCTGAGCTAGGCCATACAAGAGCCGTACGGGACCCAAACGGAGAGAAAACATGGTTTCAAGAGCCGAGAGTAATATGACATAGTTTCTATGTACAATTATTACAAATTAAACTTGTTTCTAGTGTTAATGGGAAGTCTGATATAAAGTAAAATTTTCAGCCCCGATTGGCATGATCTAGGCCTTATAAGAGCAAATTAGGTCCCAAATAGAGAGAAAATGTGGTTTTCAAGGGCTGGTAGTAGTATTTTATTGTTTTTATACAATACTTCTAATTAACCTAGTTTTTCTACTCTTAATTGGGCAGTTTGACCAATAGTCAAATTTCAAGCCCCAATTGGCTTGATTTAGGCCTCATGCTTTAAATAGGGTCCAAATTGGGAGAATGTGATTTTCAAGAGCCGGGAGTACTATAATATAGTTTCTTTATACAATTAAACTAATTAAACTTGTTTTTAGTTTTAATTAAGAAGTTGACCAAAGTTAAACTTTCAGCTCCAATTGGCCTGAAGTAGACCTTATAAGAGCCGAATAGTGCCCAAACAGGAAGAAAACGTAGTTTCCAAGAGCCGTGAGTGGTATTATAAAGTTTTTATGTACAATTAATACTATTTAAACTAGTTTTTTTATCTTTATTGAGAAGTTTGACTTAAAGTCAAACTTTCAACCCCGATTGGCCTGAACTAGGCCATACAAGAGCCGAACGGGACCCAAACGGAGAGAAAACTTGGTTTTCAAGAACCGAGTGTAATATGACATAGTTTCTATGTACAATTATTACAAATTAACCTTGTTTCTAGTGTTAATTGGAAGTCTGATATAAAGTAAAACTTTCAGCCCCGATTGGCATGATCTAGGCCTTATAGAGCTAATTAGGTCCAAAATTTAGAGAGAAAATGTAGGTTTCAAGGGCTGGCAGTAGTATTATATTGTTTTCTTTATACAAATACTTCTAATTAACCTTATTTCTAGTCTTAATTAGGCAGTTTGACCAATAGTCAAATTTCAAGCCCAATTGGCTTGATTTAGGCCACATGCTTTAAGTAGGGTCTAAATGGGGGAGAAAATGTGATTTTCAAGAGCCGGGAGTACTATTATATAATTTCTTTATACAATTATACTAATTAAACTTGTTTTTAGTTTTAATTACGAAGTTTGACCAAAAGTTAAACTTTCAGCTCCAATGGCCTGAAGTAGACTTAAAGAGCCGAATAGTGCCCAAGCAGGAAGAAAACGTAGTTTTCAAGAGCCGTGAGTGGTATTATATAGTTTTTATGTACAATTACTACAATTTAAACTTTTTTTTATATTCTTTATTGAGAAGTTGACAAAAGTCAAACTTTCAACCCCGATTGGCCTGAAACTAGGCCATACAGAGCCGAACGGGACCCAAACGGGGAGAAAACATGGTTTTCAAGAGCAAAGAGTAATATGACATAGTATCTATGTACAATTATTACAAATTACCTTGTTTCTAGTGTTAATTGTGAAGTCTGATATAAAGTAAAACTTTCTGCCACGATTGGCATGATCTAGGCCTTATAAGAGCTAATTAGGTCCAAATAGAGAGAAAATGTGTTTTCAAGGGCTGGCAGTAGTATTATATTGTTTTTTTATATAAATACTTCTAATTAACCTTCTTTCTAGTCTTAATTGGGCAGTTTGACTAATAGTCAAATTCAAGCCCCAATTGGCTTGATTTAGGCCTCATGCTTTAAATAGGGCCCAAATGGGTAGAAAATGTGATTTTCAAGAGCCGGGAGTAATATATATAGTTTCTTTATACAATTAATGCTAATTAAACTTTTTTTTAGTTTTAATTAGAAGTTTGACCAAAAGTTAAACTTTCAGCTCCAATTGGCCTGAAGTAGACATTATAAGAGCCGAATAGCCCAAACAAGATGAAAACGTAGTTTTTAAGAGCCGTGAGTGGTATTATATAGTTTTTATGTACATTACTACGATTTAAACTAGTTTTTTATTCTTTATTGAGAAGTTTGACTAAAAGTCAAACTTTCAACCCCGATTGGCCTGAACTAGGCCACACAAGAGCCGAACGGAGAGAAAACATGGTTTTCAAGAGCCGAGAGTAACAGTAACATGAATAGTTTCTATGTACAATTTACAAATTAGCCTTGTTTCTAGTGTTAATTGGGAAGTCTGATATAAAGTAAAACTTTTCAGCCCCGATTGATCTAGGCCTTATAAGAGCTAATTAGGTCCCAAATAGAGAGAAAATGTGGTTTTCAAGGGCTGGCAGTAGTATTATATTGTTTCTTTATATAAATACTTCTAATTAACCTTGTTTCTAGTCTTAATTGGGCAGTTTGACCAATAGTCAAATTTCAAGCCCCAATTGGCTTGATTTAGGCCTCATGCTTTAAATAGGGCCCAAATGGGCAGAAAAATGTGATTTTCAAGAGCCGGGAGTACTATTATATTTTCTTTATACAATTAATACTAATTAAACTTATTTTTAGTTTTAATTACGAAGTTTGACCAAAAGTTAAATTCAGCTCAAATTGGCCTGAAGTAGACCTTATAAGAGCCGAATAGTGCCCAAACATGAAGAAAACGTTTTTCAAGAGCCGTGAGTGGTATTATATAGTTTTTATGTACAATTTACTACTATTTAAACTAGTTTTTTATTCTTTATTGAGAAGTTTGATTAAAGTCAAACTTTCAACCCCGATTGGCCTGAACTAGGCCATACAAGAGCCGTACGGGACCCAAACGGAGAGAAACATGGTTTTCAAGAGCCGAGAGTAATATGACATAGTTCTATGTATAATTATTACAAATTAACCTTGTTTCTAGTGTAATTGGGAAGTCTGATATAAAGTAAAACTTTCAGCCCCGATTGGCATGATCTAGGCCTTATAAGAGCTAATTAGGTCCCAAATAGAGAGAAAATGTGGTTTTCAAGGGCTGGCAGTAGTATTATATTGTTTCTTTATATAAATACTTCTAATTAACCTTGTTTCTAATCTTAATTGGGCAGTTTGACCAATAGTCAAATTTCAAGCCCCAATTGGCTTGATTTAGGCCTCATGCTTTAAATAGGGACCCAAATGGCAGAAAATGTGATTTTCAAGAGCCGGGAGTAGTATTATATAGTTTCTTTATACAATTAATACTAATTAAACTTGTTTTTAGTTTTAATTATGAAGTTTGACAAACAGTTAAACTTTCAGCACCAATTGGCCTGAAGTAGACCTTATAAGAGCCGAATAGTGCCCAAACAGGAAGAAAAACGTAGTTTTTAAGAGCCGTGAGTGGTATTATATAGTTTTTATGTACAATTACAACTATTTAAACTAGTTTTTTATTCTTTATTGAGAAGTTTGACTAAAAGTCAAACTTTCAACCCCGATTGGCCAGAACTAGGCCATACAAGAGCCGAACGGGTCCAGAACGGAGAGAAACATGGTTTCAAGAGTCGAGAGTAATATGACATAGTTTCTATATACAATTATTACAAATTAACCTTGTTTTAGTGTAATTGGGAAGTCTGATATAAAGTAAAACTTTCAGCCCCGATTGGCATGATCTAGGCCTTATAAGAGCTAATTAGGTCCCAAATAGAGAGAAAATGTGTGTTTTCAAGGGCTGGCAGTAGTATTATATTGTTTCTTTATACAAATACTTCTAATTAACCTTGTTTCTAGTCTTAATTGGGCAGTTTGACCAATAGTCAAATTTCAAGCCCCAATTGGCTTGATTTAGGCCTCATGCTTTAAATTGGGTCCCAAATGGGGAGAAAATGTGATTTTCAAGAGCCGGGAGTACTATTATATAGTTTCTTTATACAATTAATACTAATTAAACTTGTTATTAGTTTTAATTACGAATAAGTTTGACCAAAAGTTAAACTTTCAGCTCCAATGGCCTGAAGTAGACCTTATAAGAGCAGAATAGTGCCCAAACAGGAAGAAAAACTAGTTTTCAAGAGCCGTGAGTGGTATTATATAGTTTTTATGTACAATTACTACTATTTAAACTAGTTTTTATTCTTTATTGAGAAGTTTGACTTAAAGTCAAACTTTCAACCCCGATGGCCTGAACTAGGCCATACAAGAGCCGTACGGGACCCAAACGGAGAGAAAAACATGGTTTTTCAAGAGCCGAGATTAATGTGACATAGTTTTTATGTACAATTATTACAAATTAACCTTGTTTCTAGTGTTAATTGGGAAGTCTGATATAAAGTAAAACTTTCAGCCCCGATTGGCATGATCTAGGCCTTATAAGAGCTAATTAAGTCCCAAAATAGAGAGAAATGTGATTTTCAAGGGCTGGTAGTAGTATTATATTGTTTTTTTATACAAATACTTCTAATTAACCTTGTTTCTAGTCTTAATTGGGCAGTTTGACCAATAGCCAAATTTCAAGCCCCAATTGGCTTGATTTAGGCCTCATGCTTTTAATAGGGTCCAAATGGGAGAAAACGTGATTTTCATGAGCCGGGAGTACTATTATATAGTTTCTTATACAATTAAACTAATTAAACTTGTTTTTAGTTTTAATTACGAAGTTTGATCAAAAGTTAAACTTTCAGCTCCAATTGGCCTGAAGTAGACCTTATAAGAGCCGAATAGTGCCCAAACAGGAAGAAAACGTAGTTTTCAAGAGCCGTGAGTGGTATTATATAGTTTTTATGTACAATTACTACTATTTAAACTAGTTTTTTATTCTTTATGAGAAATTTGACTTAAAGTCAAACTTTCACCCCGATTGGCCTGAACTAGGCCATACAAGAGCCGAACGGGACTCAAACGGAGAGAAAACTTGGTTTTCAAGAACCGAGAGTAATATGACATAGTTTCTATGTATAATTATTACAAATTAACCTTGTTTCTAGTGTTAATTGGGAAGTCTGATATAAAGAAACTTTCAGCCCCGATTGGCATGATCTAGGCCTTATAAGAGCTAATTAGGTCCCAAAAGAGAGAAAATGTAGTTTTCAGGGCTGGCAGTAGTATTATATTGTTTCTTTAATAAAATACTTCTAAATAACCTTGTTCCAGTCTAATTGGGCAGTTTGACCAATAGTCAAATTCAAGCCTCAATTGGCTTGATTTAGGCCTCATGCTTTAAATAGGGTCCAAAGGGGAGAAAATGTGATTTTCAAGAGCCCGGGAGTATTATATAGTTTCTTTATACAATTAATATAATTAAACTTGTTTTTTAGTTTTAATTACGAAGTTTGACCAAAAGTTAAACTTTCAGCTCTAATGGCCTGAAGTAGACCTTATAAGAGCCGAATAGTGCCCAAACAGGAAGAAAACGTTGTTTTAAGAGCCGTGAGTGGTATTATATAGTTTTTTATGTACAATTACTACTATTTAAACTAGTTTTTTATTCTTTATTGAGAAGTTTGACTAAAAGTCAAACAAACCCCGATTGGCCTGAACTAGGCCATACAGGAGCCGAACGGGACCCGAACGGAGAGAGAAAACATTGGTTTCAAGAGCCGAGAGTAACTTGACATAGTTTCTATGTACAATTATTACAAATTAACCTTGTTTCTAGTGTTAATTAGGAAGTCTGATATAAAGTAAAACTTCAGCCCCGATTGGCATGATCTAGGCCTATAAGTGTTGGCCCAAGGTTACAATCACCCTTGTTTTAGTGTATTTTGATGATTACAAAACATATTAGTTATTTGTACTAATATCAACTGTTGTTTTAAGTGTGTTTCAGGTTCATATCTTAAAGAGTTGATTACTTCCCTAAAGGAAGGTGTATTGGATTCAAGACAAGTCAAATTGGGCTCAAAGTGCAATATTGAAGATCAAGTGAAGATTGCTCATGTTGAAGTCTTGAAGACCTAGAGTTTGTAAGTGTAGTTTTGTTAAAGATAGGATATGTGAAATTTGCTCTAGGATTTGCACACACACTTGTTTTGAATGTTTCTATGTTTTTGAAAATGTTTATTCTAAGTTTATGCCTTGGTTTATTCATACATGTACTCAAAGCTTTATATCTTCAAAAACGTGTTTAAAACATGTATATAAACAAAGTTCAGCATAACACTTAGTTTCCAGCGTTTTTAAAAGATTTTTTTACAAATTTTTCTAACTCAAAAATCTGCCAGAAAAAAAAAATATTTCAGGCAGACCGGTCGACCGGCAGTCGACCGGTGCTGTGTCCAGACATGCACAGGCTGTGCATGTCTGTCGTCGACCGAACCTACATACCGGTCGACCGAAAAGAGATGTTGCTCTCTGTATCTTTTCGGTCGACTGGGTCGGTCGACCGATAGAAGGAAACTGTGTTTCCTTTCTTGGATCGGTCGACTGGCAGTCGACCGAAGTCCCAACGGCTCTTTTGCCAGCAGGGAACCCGGTCGACCGGCAGTCGACCGGTAGGCCTGCAACAAAGCCATAACGGCTCTTTCCTCTTTGGGAATTTCTGAAAAACTGTTTTTGGGTTTTCTCTTTAACAGAGTTTTTAGGAGTTGTTGGGACTCTTTTCTGATCAAATTAGCTGAAAAATCAGAGTTTTTACCTATTCTCTCCCTATAAATAGTGGGGAATAGGCCTTAGTTATTCACCAAGAAAAATACAAGTTTTCATTGTTTTCAAGTGAAAGAGAAAAATAGTTTTAAAGCTTTCATTTCCATTCTTTCAAATTGGTTTTTCAGTTGTTGTTGATCTCTAATATCACTCTACAACTGAAGCTTTCTCCCCACACTTCATAGAGCCAAAAATTTCATATTCTTTCTATAAGTGAAGTTGTAAAAGAGTGAGAGTGTTTGTAAAAGAGTGTTGTGGTCTAATTAAAGATCACTATTTGTATCCTTGTTCTTGTGGAGACAAGCTCCTCGGTGGAGTTTCTTTGTAAGGTGAAGCTACGGGCTTGAGGTCTTTGGAGGCCTAACTTGTACGGGATCCTAAGGGGATAGTGAAACCCTTCACGGAGGTAAAGGCGGGGACTAGAGCAACGGGCTCGACCTCGAAACAAATCATCCTTGTTTGCGATTGCCTTTGCGTTCTTCTTGCTTTCAATTTCTCTTGTTTTATATTGCCTTGAATTATTTGCTTGAGTAACTACCCTCTACTTGTGGAATCTTGTGGTGCTATACTTGTTGTGTTACATTGTGAGCCTTTCATTTTCATCATCATACTTGGCATTGATCAATCACACCTCAATACAACACGGTTGCATTGCGCACCTCTAACCCATTTAAGGGGAATTGGGAGGAAGGAGTTCAGACCTCGCAGGGGTATTCGGCTCTTAGTCGTGTTTTTGAGAGATTGTTGCATCACTCATTTCATAAGTTTAAAAGATCATTAGATTAGCAATTACACTATTCACCCCCCCCTCTAGGTGTATTTCAATTGGTATCAGAGCTTGGACTCTAGGATTTGGTTAAACAACCTTAGAGAAGATCCTCATGCTAATCATTTCATTCACATTCATATAGTAAAAATGGCCGATGGAATAAGACCCCTCCCAAGTTTGATGGACTTAACTTTCCCATATGGAAGGTTAAGATGACCGTGTGTTTTTGCAATCTCTAGGTAGCCGAGTTGCAAAGGCCGTGACTAAGTCCTTAGTGTACCCCCCGGTGACGATCCACTTGGTCCGAAATAGAGACTAAGGATTCGATGCCAATGCCAAAGCTCACTATGCACTTCTTCAAGCCCTAAATGATGATGACATAGCTAGGGTTATACTTGCAAATCCGCATTTGAGATTTGGTCACACTTGATAGTCACTCATGAGGGGACCTCACAAGTAAAGAAGGCTAAGATTGACCTTCTTCGGTCTCAATATGAAACATTTAGCATGCAAGACAATGAAACCATAGATGATATGGTACAAGATTTACCAAGATTACTAATGGACTCTCTTCTTTAGGTGAAGATATCAACAATGATCAAAGAGTAAGGAAGATCATCCGGGCCCTTCCTCCTTCATGGAAGTTAAAGCAACAACCTTGAAGGAACTCAACGACAATGAGAGATGGAGCTTATAGGTCTCATGGGAACCTCAAAACCCATGAGATGGAAAGGAAAGCAAGGAGGACATGGCACCTACCCAAAAGAAGACCATTGCCTTCAAAAGTCATGCTACCTACTCCGACGAAGATGACGAAGAAGAAGATGACGAAGGAGCTCTCACTTCTAGTCAAAAATGTCCGGAGGATGTACAACAAGGCAAAGTTCCAAGGAAGGGGGAGATGGCAAGGAGGCAAGGAAAGAAAGGAAGATCATTTGCTTTAATTGCCAAAAGCCGGGACACATAGTAGCGGAGTGTCCCGGACCAAGTGAAGCCATCTTCATCCAAGAAGCCATACAAGAAGAAGGCTATGAAAGCAACATGGGATGACGAAAGTGAATCCGAGGAGGAGATCGACACCGCCAATATGTGCTTCATGGCAAATGAGAGCACAAGCAAGGTAACCCCCTCACTCCTTTTGATGAAGATTTATCCATGGATGAGTTAAGTGAAGCATTATAGAACTTTCTCAAAATTATGACTTCATGAAGAAAAAGTACTTGAAAATGAAAAAGGATAATGAATCTTTGAGTATTCAAGTGTTAAATCTTCTAAAGAAAATAATGACTTGCATTCTTCTTTAGTTTCCACTAAAAATGATTTGAAAAATATAAGATTGCTTGTAAAGGAAAGACCCCATTTGTAGATTCTAATGAGATTGCCATGCTTAAGGAAAGATTAGACTCATTAGATGTTGTTTTGAAAAAGTGTAGTGAGTTTGATAGAAGAAGATGGAGAATATGTTTCCTAAGAAACAAGCTCCTAAGAAAAATGTTCATCATGCTCATGCTCATGCTCATGTACATGCTACACAACCTATGCATCATGGTAAACCCCCAAAGCATGCTCACACTTCACATACACACCATGCATTTATGTATAGAAAAGTGTACACATGTTCACATTGTGGACGGAAAGGACACTTAGCTAATTTTGCTATGATAGACTAAGTGCATCATCTCAAAATGTTGGGTTCGTAACACTAACTTTCAAGGACCCAAT